>CACVKI010143808.1:0-81349 GCA_902732785.1 Trichogramma evanescens | reverse complement strand
TCAAAAAAAGTAATTGTTCGATTTGGCTCGATATTTTTTCGAAAAGTAGAGGAAAATACCTTTATTTTCTTTTTTTAAACATATTTTTTAGTGCTTTGTATCGAAAGTTATTAACAATTTTATTTAGTAGTAAATTAGCATGAAAATCGCCTTTTTCCTTGAAAGCAATTGAATTCATGTTGCGTTCAATTTATCGAATCTACGGTTTAAAAACAAGAGGAAAAATTTATAAAAAAAGTTATTGAAGGTCTAAAATCTCTTTTTCAATATCCTAATATTGTTTTGATGAAATTTACACTTATCACTAGCTTATTCAGCACTATTATTATTGATATTTACACCTGCAAACTCAAAACAACTTAAATGATCGAAATTTCTTCTCGCTTTTCAATACGATTTTTTTTATGTGCAAAACATATTTCAACGTAAAATTTTATGCCTGTTCAGAATCCGGGCGCATATACAAGATTGCAAGTGTGTAATAAATGTTAAAATCGGTTAAAGAAAACAAAAAAGTAAAAATTACAGTGGCAACTGTCATTGTATGATTGTATCATTATCTTTAATTCATTATTTATAAAATCATTGTAAAAAAATTTATATTTTCGAACTTATGGTAGATCCGCGATTGAAAATTAATGAACAGAAGAAGATTAAAATATTTAGAATAAAAGAAAAAAGAAAACAAATACACAAATCAACTAGACACATAAAATCATTGGATCACACGAATGTGAAACTTGTCATTAATCATTTGGACACTAGCGAACCTTGAAAATCACGTGAATACAGTACATAATCGTAGCAAACCGTTTGAATGTGAAAATTATTACGAATCATTTGGAAAAAAACATAATCTCAATAATTATACAAATGTAGTTCATGATCAGATCAAACCTTTTGGTTGTGAAATTGGTCAAAAGTAATTTAACCGCATGGATAATCTCAAAACTCACATAAAGACGGTTTATGATCAAATCAAATCCTTCGAATGTGATATGTGTTTGTAATCATTTGGACAAAAAGGTACCCTCAAAATTCACATAAACGCAGTTCATATTCGTAGTAAACCATTTGAATATGCGATTTGTGGAAATTAATCAAATTAATCTATTTCCATGATATCCTCATCTTGACTTATAGGAGTTCTGAAAAATTAATATTTAATTGAGTTTTATATATTATTATTTTGAACAATCAAAATATATTACCGGATAAAAAATTCTTTGATTTCTTCTGGTGCATTTAGATTCTTGCGAAATTTCAATCTATCTTCTACATGAGTCATAGATATTTTTGGATCTGACAAATAAACGGCTTTATTAAAAGTATCCAAAAGTCTGTACTCTCGACTACATTGTCGAGAACCACTTTTAAGGTTTGATCGATTTAGCTTGTGCCAAGCTTCACTAGAATCTTCGGAAAAATATGCAATTGGCAAAGGAAATTGACGACAAATCTGGCATCCATGCATAAGTAATTTGTGCGTCGATGGATTCATTCTACTCCATTTATATAATCTGTAGTGAAGCCAGTATGTTTCAATACAACGTTTTTCTAGCTTATCTAAATCTAATTCCTTTTTTGATTTGAAGCATAGAAGTATATGGGCTAAATTTTTTACTAAAACGGAATCGATTTCTAAGCATTCAGCAAATAATTCTGGATTTTCAAAACATCTTCTTGCTACATTGCCAGTATTTGTCGTACCGTGACCTTGCAAGCACAGATCAACTTTAACTCCGATTCTAGTGTAAAGTATATCTTGAATTTTTTTTTTCTTTCTTTAAAACTATCTAATTAAAATAATTTAGAATTAAAATATAATATTATTTATAATAAATTTTCGTGAGCGAGAGTGAAAAATGCATTGGTTTTGTGTGCACGTACGAAGCTCTGATCACGAACGTCTTTTTTTACAATGGTTCAAAGTAAAATGAAAGAGATTCGTATATTATATTTTTCGTGATTAGTAGCATAGATGTGCAAATAAAAGCATACACAAGATGCTCTCTCTCTTGCTCTCTGTTAAATAATATTTAAAGTTGATTAGCATGCAGCAGAATAATGATTATTGCAATTAAAAATTGAAAAATTAATTATTTAAAGACGATCAATACCCTGCATTTCAGCACGTATATCCCATTCTCCAAGTTGTAAACGATACGATATATGTAGTAAGTGCTCAAAGACTTTAATTTCAGCGTGCAACAAGCTTAATCCAAAAGATAATGACGATTCCAAAGGAGTGAAATCACAAGCAGGGTTTCCGAATTGATGTGTAGTTTTTAAGCACATAGGACATCGGCATGTAGCATTGTTTTTCACTAAAGTATTTACACACTTTCCATCAAACAATGTTTTATATACATCATACTTGACGCGAACAGTTTTATCATTATCAAGCTTGAACTTGTAAACTTTCAAATTATCTATTTCATAATTAATTCGTTCGATTTCTTGATTTATAGCTTCATTATTTTCTTTTTCGAACGACATTCTTAATGGGCGCGTAAAACGGATACTTTGGGGAGTCGGGTTTATCCACTCATTTTCAAATCCTTTCAAAGTACATGACATTTGAATAATATTTAAACAGCTAACAAAAAGCGAAACTTGTGTCGTATTATTATTATTATTATTTTGATCAACTGCCACTTGATTAGGACTCACGTGACCCGAAGAACTGTCAAAACCTAAAGAAACAATAAATTCCAAATTATATAAACTCATGCTGCTCCAATCCTTTGCCACTGACTCGCACAAACGTTCAATCAATTTATTTAACATATTTTGTAACGATACCGTAACTTCACTTTCCGAATTTATTAAAATTTCCACTAAACAATTTTTTTTCGCAGCCTCTATCTTGTTGTAGTTGGGAAATATACGACAGTTTCTATTTAAACAGTCAGCAGTTAAGGTTTTGTACTGATACACGCTAAAATCAAGATCTAAGAATAATGCTAGAGCAGATTCTTCATCTTGTTTAATTGCATCACTTTTTTCACTTACAACTACTGCACGAGAATCGATTCCATTCTTTTTTTTTGCGATCGTCAGGGCGAGCTCAATGATTTCGATGTTATAATTGTACTGAGCTGCAAGCTCTTGAGCTCGTCTGTACATTGTTCTCTCACTTACACTTACACTTGCATCGAAAATATCTTTCTTCTTTCTACCACCTTTACTAGGTAGATTCGTTTTTTTCGCAGGTCTACCTGCCTTTTTATGCGGAATCGCATTTGAACGGCCCATTATAATAAAATTTCACTAATTTTATACGAAAATGCACGTAAAATAATGTACTGTCCACCTCGAGCACACAGCACAAACTGATCAAAATGTCAACAAATGTACAAGCTATTGTATGTGTATGTGCGTGTCAAGCCACTCATCATCAACTCATTGTTTTGATGGTCTTATAAAAATCGAATGTAAACAGTCGCGCGACACACACTTCGGAACTCCAAAAAATCAAAACAAAACATACATGAGTACAGATGCATATGAAAACAACCCATACACATTGTATCAAAAGCTTATTATGTCTATTACAAGCGTGTCTATTAAATCACGAAAATGTCTATTAAATAAGCATATTATCGTGTCTATTAAAATTCATCAAAATAACGTAATTTTGCCTGTATTTCCGTGCGATTTTTTATGATTTGAGCTTGGAAAACATTTCAAACATTCATTTCGATGTGAAATCGTTTTCCCTATTTTAATTTGAGACTCGATTTGAGATTGCATGTGTAGTTTATAAGTTAAAGCTAAATAAACAAACAATGCAATATATCGTCATTTGGAGCTTTTAAGTGTAAATATCAATAATAATAGTGCTGAATAAGCTAGTGATAAGTGTAAATTTCATCAAAACAATATTAGGATATTGAAAAAGAGATTTTAGACCTTCAATAACTTTTTTTATAAATTTTTCCTCTTGTTTTTAAACCGTAGATTCGATAAATTGAACGCAACATGAATGCAATTGCTTTCAAGGAAAAAGGCGATTTTCGTGCTAATTTACTACTAAATAAAATTGTTAATAACTTTCGATACATAGCACTAAAAAATATGTTTAAAAAAAGAAAATAAAGGTATTTTCCTCTACTTTTCGAAAAAATATCGAGCCAAATCGAACAATTACTTTTTTTGATATGTCGTTCGAAAATAACGAAAAGTAGAAAAAAAGTGCTCGTTCGGGTCGTTTTTTAGGGATGTGGACTCTTATAATTTGGTCCGGGAATAATTTTTCGAAAAAGTGCATACAATTACCTTTCGAATGCCACGACCTGATTTTTTTTAGCTATTTTCTATCGATGGGAATCCGATTTTGTCAATAAAATTCGCAAAAAGGTACATAGTGCGCCGCCGCGGTCGGTGCGAATTATCGCACCGAGTACTGAGCCAGCCGGCGATCAGCGCGAGGACGCGCATCGCCTAGGATCCATCGCAGAATTTAGTATCGGTCACGGGGACCGTTACAGTATGTAAATCGTAGGCTTGTAGGATTGAACATTGGACTTGCAACTCTGCTCGAGTAGATTGATTCCTAAGGAGACTGCTAGTTCTTTTCATTTCCCTTTTGATAAGTCTTCGTGGATAATTAAATTTGTCCAATTTTCCTACTTGTTATTTAAAAACCTGGAATTACTTTTCTTATGCATGATGTAAACATGCACAATGTATCCAAAATACTTCACGGGAAGGGTAATTAATACCTTGTTTCATGAGATAGTAAGTCGGGTCAATGATGGAATCCGAACCAAGAAGGAAATTCAGCTTCATCCTGCGTAATTGGAAATATATTTATATTTATACAATAGAGAATAATATTAGATCATATATTAAGTATTGCCTAAGACTTTTTGCCCAAAATTTTTTTTGTGTCGTCTTTTTTTTCAATTTTTCGCAATTTTGTTCAACACTATTATCACCAACGTTCCTGTTCAAAGATCCTGTTTTTCCACTAATTTTTGAAGTCTTAATGATATATTTATCATAATTATATGATTATATACAAAATCATGTTTCAATATCTTAAATATATACGACTGTAAACAAACGTATAAGATGCGAGTGTAAATAAATTAAAATTCTAACCTCTAAAAGAGCACTAAACTGTGCAATTTTTTAATGAATAACAACTTAATTTTGTTGAAATGAAATAATAAATTACCTTTCCAAAATAACTGAGAACCAACTTTCGAATTCAATTTTGAGTGACAATCAAGTCTAAGGATTTGATTCTGTTCTGAATGAAAGAATCAAAATCTTTACATATTTTCTAATCTTGTTTGGCCGTATTCCACTCTAAATTCGTCTTTTTTTGGTTACCTTCCTTGAAACTGTTAAGATGAGATCATAAATAAGCTTTATAAAAACTTTGATACAAATCAGATCTATTGCTGGACATTTTGCTCTATCAATAATTACGGAAATACATGCACAGACTGTTGTATCTTACTGGTAGCTTAAGTGTCGAATTTAAACACACGTTATTCCGGTATGTCGATAAGGTAGGTAGAATACTTATCAGATGTAAGTCTCATCTCGTGATGTAGTTATGGGGAAACATTTAAAGCGAAAAATTGAATTTTTTGAAGTTAATTTATGTATTATGTGGGCAAGTTTTTTTACATAAACTCGTTAGATTAGTCCCCCCCCCCCATAATCAATAGTAAAAAAATTGTATACCCCCTCTCCCCCAAACGTGTTGCCGTAATTTATGGACGGCCCCTAATGATCGAGAGAGAGAGACAGAGTTACACGATGTCGCATAAACGTATAAACGTTACAAAGGTATGAGCATCGACCCGAATCCAGACTACTGCATTACGTGACGTAATGCAGTAGAGGGCGACTTGCAGAGTCTCGTAACTGCTGAACATCGACCAATCAAAGCACGCCAAGTATACAGATGCTACTGAGACTGAAAACATGCAATCTATACAGACGGACGCTTGGTTTTTACGGCTCGACCACCCATACCCAACGCGCTTATAGAAGTTTCACTTCAACATGAAATTTTGACTTATGTTTGCCTTCTAACCCGTTTGCAGCTAGCGCATAAGACAACTGCGCGTAAGGCATTTGCACATGTCAAGACTACTCTAAAAGTCTAGTATGATCACCCAACTACCTGGAGGAAAGGAGTTGAAAAACAAATCCTGGATTTGGAAGGGGGAGGTCGAAATCTTTTAGGTGTTTATTATCAGTCAGCCTGTCCTTTATAACCAATGGAAGATGAAGATGCGGAACACGTACAGTATCACTGTCCAAGGTTTGATGTGAAAGTGAATCTTTGTGTATCGCAGCTGATGACACCGGAAATAGTTGTGGGTCAATTTTCAGCTAGTATGCAGTTTAGGTAGCAGTACGTTTTTTGACTTTCATTATAAATATTGTTAATTACTGATGACAGAGTTTTCATTTTTTTAAAAATTCAAAAAGGAATTACATCCCTTGTGGGGATCGAACCCACGACCTTTGGATTAGAAGTCCAACGCGCTATCCTCTGCGCCAAAGGGACCTGATGAGTGTTTCTACTTAATGGAACAGTTGATGCTTAGAGAAAAATCAAGCATGCCGGTTAGAGAGTGTTCCACTTTGATGTGCTTATAGTGTAAGATCTTAAGGTTTGCTATGTAACCGAGAAGAGTGAAGATTAATGAATGAATTAAAAAGTAAGTTCTGTCTCCGGAATCTGTTATCGCTGTTGGGTTGGGGCAGAAATGGGAGATTATTGATGTTTATCGCACTCTGATGCATTTCTTATGCGGACACAGCGGTCTTTGTGCAACTAAAAAAGATTGAAGATCTTACGGAAAGTGCAATAAATTTTTTGTTTTCTAAATCTGACCTCTCGTTGATGCAGATCTACGAGATTATTGATCTCGCTCTTTCTCCGGGTTCCTGTCTGTAGTTTGGTGGACACGGTACTATAAAAATTAAAGGTGGGGGTCAATTATGGTTGAATGAAGATTGGAAATCTGTCCCTAAACCCCATATCACCCTTTGGTGGGTGGGAGATGTAAGACCTAGGTAGATGGAGACGTAAGCCAAGTGCTTGTGTAGACCCGGCAACCAAAGTAATGTCTAGCAATGGTTCCATTGGGATGCCTGACATCACGAGGTCGTTAGTTGTAGGGATTACCTTGCCCACGTCCGAAAAAAAACTACACAAATGCACAAACATTTGTTGGGAATTCAATATAGTCTAAAAATATGTAAACCTACGATAATATGTAAAATATGTAGTCTTACGATGCTTTGTTCAAAAATTCGTTTCCGAGCCCATCGCAGAGTTTCCTCGTGGAAAAAACAAAATGGTTCGAAATTTTAAGGGCTTATATGGACCTTTAAATCGAAAACTATTTTATTCAATTTTTACAAAAAATTATTCTTTTTCTTTCCATCGCACTTTTTAAAACTCTGCAAAGTTGATTTTTCACTGAAATACAGTAATTTCCGTGATCATTTTCCGTATACTTTGCTAACATTTTTCTTCTTTTTCGTTTTCTGGAAAATTATGCTTTTGGTCACTTAGTGCAAGATTCAGAGCAATTCGACTCATAGATTGCTCTTCATCATTAGTTTTATGATGAATATTATGAAAAATAATATAAAATCAAAAATTAATTATGCTTGAGTGTTTGTGCAGGGCGACTTATGATCGCTCGAGGTTATTTATGACCACTGATGTTCTAAAAAAGTGTACATTATCTGGGTGCTGTAACTTAACCAATACGCTATGAAAGTAAAGACAGATGATCAAAAATACAACTCGTTTAAAAAATGGGATGAAATTATGGAAGTAATGTAATTTAAATATCAGAGCTTGGGTAAAAGTTTTTTTTAGTTAATCAGGTGTAGTATGAACATATTTTACTATCAAGAAAAAAAATGTCAACTATTTCTATTCATATGCCCATTCAAATGGGCGTTCAAATATCAGCTCGAAATACCTTCTTGTCCCCTTAAACTCAGAGGCAAAAGGGTGCTAAGTTCCTATCTCATAATATAGGACTTTTCTAATAATATAGGATACGTTTTTGACTCTGAGCTTGAAGAGATACCTTTCTATGCTGTGACGACGATATCTAACACCATAATTATTACTATACAACGTTTATTTTGAAGATATTTTTAGTTCATCACTTTTGTATGAGAGGATCAAACGCAGATAAATTATTCTATAAAGCTTGTGTACATGATTTAGTGACCACCTGGTCATGAGTTAATTATAATATCATGACAAATTCATGCTCTGCAAATGAGAAAAATGTCATTTGCATTTTTTTATTCACCAGCGTTTGATAGTCTTAGTGCCACTGTGCTCTCTGCGGCAGTAAGCTTCATGAATATACGAGCCTCATATCTACGTGCACGCGGCGCCTGTGGTCGTAAGTTAATGAAAAAGTAAACACGGCAATGGCACATTTTTAATTTGTCCATCGTTTCGAGCGCGCGAAAGCCCACTCTCTTGTACGCACACTCATACACACCGGTAACAACAAGAGCAACAACGAAAAAAAGAGCAATATATATGTCCGGGCGGCGCATAAACTGCACATGCAGGCGGCAATTGCGCTTAGAGAATTTCAACGAACTGCTCCTCTAACGCTCCCAGAGCTCATGGATACAGCATAAGCCGAGACTAGGCAAAAATTAAATAACGCGCTCGAGCCAGGCTTTAACCACCGACATGGCTACAACAAGGGCTACGTAGTGGGAAAAGCTACCGCGTATAAAAGAAGATAAAGAGAGAAAGAGAGAGAGAAAGAAAAAAGATGCGAGACGTGTTTATGAATCCATGCAAAATTTACCGTCTGAATAATTATGCAGCTAAAATTGCATTTGAACGCAATAATGGCACCTACGCCGGGACGTGCAACACGCGTTTGACAATTTTTACGGTCAGTTCTTCAAGCGGCGTGCGTCGCTCGACTACGCACGAGGGGACTTCTGTGCGCTGCACGCCGCTCCGGCTTTATTTTCGACGCTGACCTTTTGATGTAAGAAAGATCACGGGATCAGTGGAATTTTAATTAGGGAACATTAGATATTTTTACTCTACGTACAGCTTCTGTACGCACGAGTCATGTACACCGAATTTTCGTCAGAACACTCAACGAATAAATTATAAAAAGCATCTTCAAACGAACCTGTTTTAAACAAACAATCGTAATCATTCTCATAATACTTTTGTGGTTTAAGAAACAAGTTGTCAAGCCGCGAATACACGTGCACAAACTCGTTATTGTACGTATAAACATTGGATTACACATTAAAAAAAAGGGGGCAGTGTCAAGCTCGCTGAAAAGAAAATTCAGTTTATATGGCATGCATTATACGGGGTAGAGTTTTCCTCGTGCCTCGTCGAGAGTAGCCTACTGGCGCCTGGTGCCCTCCTGTACTCGCATGTCCGCATGCTGCGTCGGGGTGGACTTGGGAATAAAAGCACGTCCATTGAAGCGCGCGGAGACTTTGCAAGAGTGAGCTTTTGCTGAGTAGTTAAAGCTCCGCGCGGCTTGTGCAATTCATTATCTTTACCCGCAGACTTTTCTAGGATATATACACGCGCTCGCTCGAAACTTTGTCGCGAGACAAAACTTTGTATAACTGCTCTCAAGCGAGCGAGTGTGAGAGAGCTGGGAAAAATAATTTTCACCGGCGTGTACGCGGAAGATCGGCGGCTTGCACCAGGTTTATGTTTAATTATCACGAGGAAATCAGAATTAAGCGCGCGTGTATGTATAAGCGTGACAGGGTAATGTCTTATAATAATGCTTGACATTCGAATGCGAGCTAATATTTACTAACGAGGTAACGAGAGACTTTTCAGTATCATTTCGAGAACCTTGTCAAGTTTTCGATGACGTCGTTGGATTATGTCTTTATTAAATTAAGTTTGAGCTTTGTTTAAATCTATACTTTCGATTAACTCGTACGTGTTTGTTGAAGGATCCTACCTAAACACAATTTTGAGGCAATATGAAACTAAACTGCGTTCATATTTATTTTACCAAAAATAATCGAGATAGAGTAAGCTGCATCTTTTATTTTTGTACAGCATCGAGATAATACTTTGCTGGAGTTAAAAATTCATCTAATTTTATTATGCCAGAATATGTTTCTGATAAGTAAAGTCTCTTAAATCGCAGAAGATCATTTTAAATCATGTACATTCTTAATAATTAACTAAAGCGGGAAGAATAAAAATGGCTCATCTCCTCTTTCGCTTCAGGAAAATCTTTCATTGGTTTAAAAGAAAGAAAAGCGTAATATTTCAAACGATCACTTTCGCTCTGTAGTAGTCGGACTGTACGGCGTATAAATTTTACGTTCTGTACTGTAACACGTGTAATGACCACACGGCAACGTGAGTAAGTCTCTTCGCTCGGATTGCACGTGGACATTTTCAAGGCATCTTCATCTGGCTCGAACTTGAGAAAAGAGACTCGAGAGCGAAGACGTGACTAATGAAAGGCCAACGTGTACGTTGTCCTGTACGTCTTAAGGGCAAAAAGGGGCTGCGCGCGGGCGAAAGGAACAAATAGTTGGATGTATGATGGAAGGAGAACGGGGAAACTTGGAAGATTTTGAGACGAGCTTGTGTAGCACTTTTCTGAGGTATTGGTTGGTTTAGTTCGAACTCTGCTTAAAAATTTGCTGGCTGCAAAATAGTTCTTACTCGAGATCAGCTTTATGACTTTGACGATGTAAGGAAAATGAGCTCTCGTCGTCTTTGTCAAATTAGTATTGTAAAATCCAAACAATAAAGCGTTTGTAAATGTGCAGAGTATACACGCTTGGATCTGCAGCAGCTATATAACTAGCTGTAAGCCAGATCCTCGCTGTACCTGGAAAGAAAGTTTTCTAAACTGGCAAAGCTCTCGTATGATTGTTTCGTCGGGTCGTGCGTTGCGTAAACTCAATTACTACGATTCCAAATGATTCAGGCAGAAGCGCGCTTTATATTATTTATTCAAAGATTGTCAAAGCTCCTAGTGCATCGTAGACAATTGCAAGTTTCAATTAGCGCCGGTTAAATTGTTGGTCTTGACTCTGATCGTCCATAATTACATCGTGGCCGTGGCATTATCGCGGTATGTTAATATTCCTTCAAAGGCAATTCATCCGCGCAGGAAAATGATATTATTCAATGGCCTCACAATTTGCGAAAGGTACACGATCTAATTCGCAGCCTCGTCTTGCCACTATATTCGCGTCGAAACCGCAACGCAAAGCTTAGCTTTTCAACAAGCCAAGTTTTTTATCAAGCCGATTCTCTCTCTCTCTCTCTCTCTGTTAGCGCCGAACCTCAAGCGTATCTGTTTGCTTTGCTCGATATAATACCGTGCGTCTGTGAATTGTCTGTGCAATAACGCGATATCGCGGATTCGATTTGCTGAGTGGATGCACGACGAAAATGTTTTTCTTTTTATTTTTTTTTTCAGAATAGCTTAAACGTGCTTGTAATTGATATTGAATTTTCACATTTATCGGGATTTTGTGTCGCGAACAGGGGAAAATTTCAAGCTAACCGTATGTATATAAGAGCTCGATATATATAGGGTAGTAGTGCCGAGCGCCGAGCTCGCGCTGTATTTTCAACAGCTTTAAGAGCAGTGACGCGCGCGCAGGGCGTTACCGCGTGGCAGAGGCACCCCGTGGTGCGCAGAAAGGACCTCGGAGGTCGACAGCCGACAAATCGGCTGAATTTACTCCGCGAAACGTTGCAGCTCAGGTAAAATAAACAAGTAAACATCTCGGAGATAGCGCGGATTTGATTATATCGTTATCTCAACGTCGGCTGCATTAATGCGCGAAATTTTTCCACTGATTTCCCGGCTACCGAGATTTTATCAACGCCTCTACGGTGACCACAACAACGTGCGAAAAAAGGGAGAATAAAAGTAAAACTCCCGCTGCGAGTTAGTACATATCCAAATAAATAACTCGCGCGCGTGACACGGGAAAATTAGTTTTTCATATACTGGATCCTTTTTGACGCGCTTTTTATCTCTGAAGGGTATATTTCGTGTATAATTAGTGCAGCTGGTATTTTCATAAATCGAAACTCTCTCTTGGCCATTGACCCAACCCATGCTCCATTACGTACATAGATTTAACGTGCGGACGAATCTGCTATACGAGCGCTTTCATAATGTATCAAATAATCACGATAAATCGTGCGTAGAAGGCAAACAACGGAATCGTAGAAAAGTTTTAGGTGAAATTTACGCTCCCACGATGTACGATTGTTTCCGAATAATCGTTGGAAATTAATGAATTTTTGTCGTTGAATAAGTTCAATATTGATTTTCATATTCGACACGAGTGCCCAATAATCCGTGCACAAATATATAATAATCGGCACGAGTTCGCACACGGATTTGCCCCGGTACATATACACTACATACTATATGGCCGGTATTATTATATATTATTGGTGGCAAACGAGAAAAACGCCCCGGTAGCGCCGATGTTGTTGTATTTAATCTGTTGTTCTAAGACTGGGCAAATAGTTTCGTGCCTCATCGAGCGGAATGATCGAACAACAGCTCATTAAATTGTATCTGAAGATATTTCAGCGCGTAGCGCGCACGCACACGCGCTCAAACTCACACATGTAGTAGTACCGCCTAGGCACGAACAAAGAGCATAATAGAGGCGCACGCGAGAGCTGCAATACGAGCTCGCGCGAACTTACGCTCGCTCACGTTCGGGATCGATATATTATATAGCTTAATTACGCGCTTACACCTGTATGTACACGCCTACCTAAGCGTATATTGACGCGCAAGATCGTTTGGCTTTGCGCAAGTATTGATGATGAAAAAAAAACAACAACGTATAAATTTTATTTCAAGCGTAAGATAAACTGCGCGATTTTTCCATATTATCGAAAACTACGCGACGCAAATATAATTATTACAATAACGATGTTGCAATTTTACTTCTGAAATAATCGTGCGACTTTTGCAATTATCTTATCCCTTTCTCACGATACGATGACCTTTCCTCGTATACTCTTTGCTATCTTAGAGCGATACGCACGTTAGTTTTATTAGTTTGTTTTGCTCGGCGAGACCAACTCCCGCGAGAACGTCATACGTTATATTGTCAAATAAAAGCTGGCGAATCGAGCGCCAATTTTTATAATAAGACGCAGCTCAGAGTCTTATGCATCGAGACTTGTTTCATTAAAAAACCTTATTCTTATTGTTTTTTCTGCTGAATCGTAGATAATTGACTTTGAGAACAACTGTTTTGATTGATATGTAAATGTAAATCTCTTATCTTTCAACTATTTAAAAAACAGTAGCATTTAATATTTTTTAAATTATGAAAAATCCTCGAGTTTCGTCAGGATGGCAATTATTTTGAAATCAAGCTCATTTAATTATGATAAAGTTCATTATAAATAGAGTGATCAGTTGAAACAACCAATAAATACCTAAAAGCGTAAACTTTGAAAAGGAAAAAAGTAGTTTAAATAACTGTTTTTTAATTCTGCAAACGCTGCTCATTACGAAAGTAATGAAAACGATCCAAGTATACGTAGCAGCGAGTCGCATCACGCGACAGAGATAATGCTGTTTTCGTGGAAAAAAGCTGCACGCGCACTTATACTTGATACCTATATGCTTTTTCAGTGGATGCGTGTGCCACGCTCTGTATACCTGAGCGCGGCGCACACACACATTATTACATATACATCACATTTCGAACGGCGCGCGCACGTGCATATAAGTAACAGTTTAAAGCTCATGTAATACCTCGCTAAGGCTATTACAGGCGCGTAACGAGCTTACGAAATTGCTAGATTCAAGAGAGCTGGCTCGAGAGAATGAGAAATGCAGTCGTCGGTAACCGTAGCTAGCAGGGGCGCAAGCTCTCGCGCTGGCGCAAACTGAAACGCAGTTTACGTTCATTAGAGATGAAAATATACAATGTATGCATGGAAATGAAAACCTGCGTACCTGCTATTTCCTCGTGGGAAGCATCCCTAAAGCAGCTTTCAATCGAGGTTAATAAGATTACGACGATTTGTAAAATTTCACGAGGAAGCGTGCGTTGCTCGATCTCGCCGAGCCTGCGTGAAAATTTGCAATTCTTATCGAAGAGGAACGCTTCGAGCTTTTGCGTGCGTCCATTTCTGAGCTTGCATTTTTTTCGACTTTAGAGTCTTTTGTGCTGTGTATTAAGCAATTGCGATGAGGTGGGCCTCGAGCTGTAGAACTTGCTCAGGTAGCTGCGAGCCAGCTCGTGTTTTAGATGTTGATTTTATTCTTTCCCTCACTCACAGTGCTAGTCTTGCGTACTCGAGAGATGTCGTGACGCCGTGAAGATACGTCGCTTAGAGCGAATGTAGCTAGAAAATGAAAAAAAGAAAAGGAGTCTCAGAGATCTTACATCGCTTTTTCTTCGCAAGAGAAAAAAAACGTCAAGCTGAAAGCTGCTTGGATCCGTTCCATTGCTATATATATACGCGTTGTTTCTTACAAATTTACTCGACTTGGGGAACGCGATGCTCGTGAAAATATTTTCCCCCAACTTTCCCAGGCATGACGAGACTATCAGTACTTCGTCAGTTGCTTCGTCCTGTGCGCCATATAATGCCACAGCTGAAGCCGGTTAATACTTCGATAACAAGTAACACCGAGACTGTCGCTTATCGTTTTCTAT
Organism: Trichogramma evanescens; assembly: GCA_902732785.1. Classification (NCBI taxonomy): domain Eukaryota; kingdom Metazoa; phylum Arthropoda; class Insecta; order Hymenoptera; family Trichogrammatidae; genus Trichogramma; species Trichogramma evanescens. Next base: position 66,646 of record CACVKI010143808.1, on the reverse strand, counting down.
GCCGTACAGTCGATCGAATTTATGAAAAGGACTTCATCCTGATGATTTTTATCGTTAAAAGTGAATCCAACACGTTGTAGGTATTGCACTACAAGTGTCATGACGATTTGAGTAAATTTTTTTACCTGGTTATAAAAATTGATGGATCTTACTCGGCACGCAACAGTAATTCACGATTATCGTAATAAAAAAATATTTTTTTAATTCGGATCCTCGTGCACGAGCTATCAGTTAAACACTCGTACGTCACGAGATTGTGTTTTTTTTTATATCGATCATCGCGTGTCGAGAAGACATTGATTTAGCTCGAATTTCTCGTAATATACTTTTTAAATATAATACGCGCGAGCGCACTAGCCACTCGAGAGTCTCTGAAAAATATAACCCGGCGATATCATAATGAATGAGAAAAAAATGAAAGAAAAAAAAAAGAGGGAAGAAAGTTACGAGGCGAAAAAAGGAATGAAAGCAGAGTAGTAAAGACTGCGAAATGACTATCGATAATATCAAGTCGACAAGGTGCGGCAGTAGCGGCGTCGGGCGAATCACCCCTGCCAGTCGAGTAGGTTATATACTGAACGATGCGTTCACGTAAATGCACCTTATAAGATGCTATCTTATACCAAAGACACTTTTCTCCTTGTGCAACTTGGTGCGAGCACGAAAGAGACCTTTATAAGGTACCAAATATGAAGCTCTCTACGCGCTACGGCATGAAAAAAGCCTTATTGAAGTTGTAATAGATTTTCTTATAGGCTATAACTCCATAAACTTGCTGCCATGTATAGGTATGCTTGGGAAAGGATGGAATTATCACATGAATTATAATCAACTATTATGCATGTTATTTCCCTTTTTTTAATGTACATATTATCCGAAATAAGGATGGTCATTAAAATATTTAAACTTATAATTGTAGAATATTATTTGCAAAAATATTAGTATAAAAAACTGATTAATCATCGTCGAAAACCTTAATCAGATAGTTAATGCAAATAGTTTTAAATGAGTCAAAATTGTTCAAGGCAATTAAAAGCTTGAATATTCCATATTTCAAATCAAACGATATAGCTTGAGAAACTTTTTCACCTCGGGTTAAAATATAATATCGGAACGGTGCTTTTTTATCAACGAAAAAAGATAGGATACGTGCATTTGCACTGCATATATTTGTTTTGCGAAAAAAGTTTACCTCGAAACTTTGATGTATAATATTGTGATTGATACAGTTGGGTTTATGATAAAACAATTAAATATTTTTAAGTTTTTATTTTTATTTTAATTAGAAAAATGCTATGAGCATTCAGTTATAAATTAACAAGTGCATGTGTAATAATTATAACAGTTCTGACTATCTATACATTCATAAAATTGAATATTTAATTATTTAATTGAAAAACTATCTATATTATAATGATATCACAGTATATCTTTATAGAGTGCGCAACATGATACAGTCGCTATATGAGGTTTCATCATTCCAATGGGAATATCCGTAACTTGGAATTAATATTTGAAAAAAATTGAGTATATGTTCCTAGATTATTGGCACTTGCTTTAATAACACATCTTCAATGTGCAGTAGGCGCTCTTGCCATCGGCTCGACAAACGCAGTAGTTACACAAGCTGTAGAATGATTGACCGGGTTCACAGGCGTCTCCTTGTTTGTACAGAGCTGATGAAAAAAAGAGAAAATACATTTTAGCTAAAATTGCTAAAAAAAAATTTTTTTATTGTGTAAATTTTTCAAAATACTTACGACCAGTCTTTTGGATTTCATTGATGTTTACTTCAGACCAAGGTTTGACAAGTGAGCCGTCCTTATTCCAAATGCCAGGAGGGCACATCATTCTCGTGCATGCAGCCATGGTACCGTCATCGGAGCAGGTGCATCGGTTGCAGTAGTTTTTGAATGTGGTCATCGGCTCGCAAATTTGCTTGGGAGCGTTCAAACTCTTTGTCTGAATTTTGAGGCTTCCATCTTCGTTCCAGATCGCTGGGTTGCACATCATTTTAGTGCAGGCTTTCATTGTTCCATCATCTGAGCAGCCGCAGTAGTTGCACATTTCTCTGAATGGTTTTCCAGGCTCACAGATTTGTCTTTTCGGATCTTCTACTGGTGCGATGCGGAGTACTTTTGGCGTTACTTTCAAAGTACCATCGGCGTTCCAGATGTCTGGATGGCAGAACATTTTGGTACAGGCTTTCATGGTGCCATCGTTAGAGCAGGTGCAAGTGTTACAGTAGTCCTTGAATGTGGTCATCGGTTCACAAATTTGCTTGGAAGCTTGCACAGTTTTCGTCTTGAGGCTACCATCTTCGTTCCAAACTTCTGGGTCACAGAACATTTTGGTGCAGGCTTTCATGGTTCCATCGTCAGAGCAGGCGCAGTGGTTGCACATTTCCTTGAACGGTTTTCCAGGTTCACAAATTTGTCGTTTTGGTTCCTCTACTGGTGCGATGCGGAGTACTTTTGGTGTTGCTTTCAAAGTACCATCGGCGTTCCAGAGGTCTGGGTGGCAGAACATTTTGGTACAGGCTTTCATGGTTCCATCCTTAGAGCAGATGCAGGTGTTACAGTAGTCCTTGAATGTGGTCATCGGTTCACAAATTTGCTTGGAAGCTTGCACAGTTTTCGTCTTGAGGCTACCATCTTCGTTCCAAACTTCTGGGTCACAGTACATTTTGGTGCAAGCTTTCATGGTTCCATCGTCAGAGCAGGCGCAGTGATTGCACATTTCCCTGAATGGTTTTCCAGGCTCACAGATTTGTCTTTTCGGCTCCTCTACTGCAGTGCGGAGTACTTTTGGTGTTACTTTCAAAGTACCATCGGTGTTCCAAAGGTCTGGGTGGCAGAACATTTTGGTGCAAGCCTTCATGGTTCCGTCATTGGAGCAGATGCAGCTGTTACAGTAGTCCTTGAATGTGGTTTTTGGTTTGCATATCTGTTTTGCAGGTTCAACACTTCGACCAGCTGCCTTCACTACTTCGTTCAAGCTACCATCGGCATTCCAAACACCAGGAGGACAGTACATTTTGGTGCAGGCTTTCATTGTTCCATCATCAGAGCAGATGCAGGTGTTACAGTAGTCCTTGAATCTGGTCATTGGCTCGCAAATTTGTTTCACTCCTGCGGATCTAGCGGTATTCAATGACTCGTCTTTGAAGCTACCATCAGCATTCCAAATTTCTGGGTCGCAGAACATCTTCGTGCAAGCTTTTTGAGTGCCGTCCCTTGAGCAATGGCACGTGTTGCAGTAGTCCTTGAATTCACTTCCAGGCTCGCAAATCTGTTTCGGTGCTGCAGGAACTACTCCGTTTTCAGTATCGAACTTGTCGTCGTTGAAGCAGTATTTCAGGGTACACAAAGCGGATTGACCATCTTTGCTGCATTTGCAGATGTTGCAGTTATCTGGGCTGAATGTTTCACCCTCCTCGCAGTACTTCTTTCCCTCGTCGAGGCTGTAAGTTCTTGCCTTGACGAGATTGAAACCCAGAGTGCACATCGCATGCTGGCCATCGCTGGTACAAGTGCAGTCATTGACTGCGCTCAGCTGGAAACGTTGGTTGGGCTCGCAAAACTGTTCGGCTTTTCTGAGTGGGCTGCTGCTACCAGCAAAACCTGACGGGCACAGCATGTCAGTGCAAGCCGCTCTTTTTCCATCGGGAGAACAGTGACAAATGTTGCACTCATCCTTGTATCGTAGTCCTGGTGTACAAAATAGGTCCGCTGTAAGATGAAAAATAGTAATTTTTAGTAAAAGTGATTAACAATCGATAAGATTATTAGTAAGGCTGACCAGCGAAGAATAATAAATACCTGAGACTGCAGCGGCACAAGCGAACAATACAACGATCAGAGATCTCATTGTTGCTTCGAATGTTTCTCAAAATATCTCCTTGTCAAAATTAATACTCGGTAAATTTTATAAGTGAACTTTCTTTAGTGAAAACTTATTAAAAGGCTTCTATATTGCTTTGACTGTTCAATTGCTCGATTCGCAATGATCTGGCTGAATAAGCGAAGTGACGGTTCTTATATACTCGAAGTTTGCCGGCCGGCTCGGCGTGACGTCACACGCGCGCGCTACGCGATTACGAGAACTCGGAGGCAAAAGTTTTCCCCAAGTAGAGGGGATCAACAAGCGCAACGCCGTACACAACTGCACTCGTGCACGAGCCGCGCGATTTCGGCCCCACTCGAGCGGTCAGCGATTCATGCGCTGCAATCGTGACTTCAGTCAGGCTACGCCGGCCTATCTCTTTCTCTTTCTCATCCGTGTGTGTGCGCGCGCTTGTGTGTGTGTGTGTGTGTGTGTGGGCAGACACACGCGAGCTGTGGCCGGCCCGCGCGCAGAGGCTTTGCCTGCAGAGAGAGAGAGAGAGATATATCCGCGAGATAATCATAATCATGATCGTCGTCACTTACATAGCCGCGTACGCATTGCAGGTACATATCTGCATTGAGAGATTAACCTGTTTGCGTCACACCCATTGCAGCGCGCGATACTCTCGGCACGTATGACTTGCGAATGTGCCAGAAGCGTATACGTATAACATACAGGAACATTACAATTGTGTAATTCGTCTCGCAGCTGTTTCAGAGAAATAATACCTTGTACCGACGCATGGGTAAACTTGTTTACTCCATATAATGCGAGCGCAATTTTTCCGATACATAATAGGTGCACGCACTCGGTGTACAATTACGAGCGGCGGGAAACTTTGTTTACGCGCTAGCCGGGAAAGCCTCCGCTAAATATGCACGCGTCACTCGTTGCTTTCCTCGCGGTACCTTGAGAACCATGAATAATCGTGTGACACAAATATGCATCGCTGACTAATCTGTTTACCCGAAAACCGGTCACCCCCCGCGTTACGATTGTGCAGTGGAAATCTTTAGTCAACATATTGATCGACTTGCACGATGATATGCAGTTTTTCCATTGGACAACACATTCGCAATCGTTGCGGAATTCAAGGGCCACGCGTTTTTCAAAATCATCGTGTGAGGATCGATCTTTGGGTCAAGGCCGTTTATTCGCACGGACTGAAAGTATTCGGTGACCGGTACAATGTTCTAATCGATATAATCTCGGCAAATCAGAGCGATAAAATTTCAAATTCTCTCGGGGAAAAGTTTAAGATTGTCTGGATAAATTTGTAAAGCAGTATCACGAAATCTTCCTCTTCAAATGTCACTCGGCAGACCGAAAAGTTTCTTGCATACTCGCTGAAAAGTTTAATGACCTTTCGAAACTAGAACTCATCGGTAATAAGCAATGTGGCGTTAGCGGCTTTGTAACGCGAAATTTTATTTGAAAAATTGCAAGTTCATTCGTTAAACTGTTCTTCGGAAAAATATATAAATCACGAAAATAAAAGGATCAAATACGATGTACCTATAGTAAAGTGTCGCATATATATACTTTGAGCAAACAATATATACATAAAAGTCATCAAGAAGTTTAATTCCCGTTTGGTATAGTGGCGCGAAGCTGGCAACGCTTTTGGGCTGGTGTTGTAACTGCATCCCTCTCTTGTGAGCGCAAGCACGGTCTAATTAAGAATATACGACTTTGGGCTGCTGCTTCTGATGCTGGGAAAGTTGCCGCTACAGAAGCAGCAGCAGCAGGGAAACGTTTGCACTTAGAGCGCGCGGGCGTATGCGACAGCGGCAGCCTGATGCTATAAGGCACGTGCGAGCTCACTGTTGTCGAACTAAGGGTGTTTAGCTGCACCTTCGTCGCTCACGCTTCTGCGCGCTCGTGATCAGATAGTCTGAAAATGACCTGGAAAAGTTTGCTACCGCTGCCGCTGCCGCTGACTCTCGCCTTTCTCGCCCGTTCTTGAGTTTTGAATGCAAATTCGAATGTCCAAAGAGACTTTGAGAATAATAAAAGTAGAGAGAAAGAGACTTTGAGCGCGCCTTGAATAGCTGCAAATTTCTCGAGGAAAATGTATGATTAGAAATCGATTGGAGGAACCCTTTTCAAGAAGAAATTTGACGATAGTTTTTTAATCGAAAACGTGCGTACGTTTATTGGGAGGAAAAGTTTGCGACTTGGAGCTCTTTTTCATTCAAATAAGATTACTTAGTGCACTCGATGATTAGAACTTTCATAAAAATTTTTCAAAACTAATTACATTGATTAAAAGAAATGCACAAGCAATAATCGGTCGGCGAAGAGAATCAGCCAAGGAAAAACATGATCAATCTATCATTTCTCTTTATCGTTAGATCTGCCCGCTTATCTTAACATGATCAGCCTAGAATTTTTTTTCAATCAATTTTTCTTGATAATACCAATTATAACAAACATATTTTTTGCACAAATAAATTATTATTTAAAAAAGTATATTATTTAATAAAACTTATCGAGTAAAGTCTCGAACGTTCTTCTTTGTAATATAATCTAGAGCTTTGGGTAAGCCTATTTTAATTGCCTTTTCATTATGCATGTATGGAGGGTGATAATAAGTATATGTAATTGAAAAAAGAAAAAAAGCAGTATTTTGAAAGGACAAACTGCGAACGCGTGCAAAAAGAATTATTTTCCATAAAATTGCGCTTGGAAGAGATAAAAAAATTTGCGTAGTTCAAGATTTCGTTTCATCAGCATTAATTGAAATTTTGTGTGGAAAGTTTGATTATAGTTTTACGATGTTTTGTTCGACGATAATTCGAATCTTTGGTGATAGGCGCGGTTCAACCCGGAAAAGTTGAGAAAAATATGAGATTTGCGTCAATACACTCTATTGATTGTAACTTCTTAGTTTGTTTCATCAGGCAATGATATTAGTAAAATCCATTTTAGCACGTTTTGCGGCGTTCCACCTTCTTAGTTGATTCTTCGGAAATCTACTTATTACGTGTCCACATTTCTCCTACGTCACTTTCCTAAACTAGCGCAAATAAACCAAGAAGTAGAAACACCGTTTATTCAATACTACTGCAATCTTTTACAGGAAAACCTCAACTTTTTTATATGTTCTGCGCATCAAAAATGTATTTTTAGTTCATAACAGGACTTTGTTGAAAATTTGAGAAATTTTACACCAGAGATCTAGTCTCGAGCCTTTGTAGGTGATTCTAGCGGTATTCTGATAAAAAACCGAGTTTTCATATGATTTTAACATCATAAAACCCCATTTCTTCATCAGAATGTCGCAATGATCGCTAGCAGCAACTCGAAGCTAATATAACTGCCAACTATTATATTAAATTTCGATTTTGGTCGGCATATTCGAATTTTTAAATTCAGCTTTATAGCGATTATTATTTCATTCATAAAGTCATGTGCTGTAAAAAGGATGTCACCACCATTGACATAAAATTTTTGAGTTGAAATGATTTTTTGTATGTTTAGAAAATTGTTTTCATTTATTATTTTTCCAACGTTTTTAATTTAAGTAGCTATTTGTCATCTCATAAGCGGAAGCAGCTAATTTTAATCATAAAAAGAAACTTATTTTTTTAATAACTGTATATCTCGGATTCAGTTCTTACAGTCATTTTATGTTAAATGTGACAAAGCTAGTTGGCATCATCCAATTTGAAAAATAAATGTAATCTTTTTTATTTCAAAATCTCAAATGAGCAGATTTAAAGAAGATGAACCACATAATAATAAAATTGAGCCCATTTTACAATATATCCCCTGGTAGAATGCTACATTTTTACGCTATTTTTGTGAATTTTTTTTAGTAATAATGGTCATTCAATGGACATTCCCCATTTACATCATGTACATGTACAATCAAATCTAATAAATTTATGATTGGGCAATCGATCTGAATAAAAGTTGGTGACATTGAATTTCTATCATTTTTAGCTTTACTACTTGGAGTACTACAAGTAAAAAATTCTGAGCCACTTCCTTAAATTGAAGAAAAATGTGCGGTAACAGTTGAAGATAAGAACAAAAGATTAAAAATTGAGAAAAAGAAAGTATTTTTAACGTTCGATTAACAATTAAACAGATTAAGGATAGAAATATATAAAAGATAAAATTTCGGATACGTTAAAATGATCTGCAATTGATAGTATACATATATTTTTAGATATCAGCCGTGTAACAATCAATATTACAAAATCTCACTGATGTTAAATAACGATCAGTTAAATTTTTGAATTAAAAGGACCAGTACATTTAAATTCTGATTACAAATTTTCTTGTACAAAATTTTTTTTTTTTTGCGAAAAGCTGACGATAGTTAGGCAATCGTCAACTTTTGTATTCTTTGCAGAGAGCATAATTATCAAACATTTAGACATTTGACAAATGATAAGTTTTTATTGATATGATTAAAGAAAAAAATTATAAATTTTGAATGAAAATAATTTTTTTAAACAAATATAGTCATTATTTTAATTTACAACGGATTTTAGCATTTATCAAACTTTGAGATCATTTCGGACATTATGGTACATACAAAGAAATAACAGCTTCGAGTATTCTGTTGACGCGCTGATAGATATAATCGCTCAATGATCGTCTGTCGGTACAATTATTACAGGTGTTTATCAAGATCAAATCGAAATCGCGCTCGCGTGCACTACTCTAAATGTAAGAGAGAGAAAGAGAGAGACACCAACGTGTGAGAGAATTTGACACCGCAATTCGACTAAATTTTTTATCACGACTCATTCTCTATTCTTCCACTAAAAATGTATTTGCATAGTATTACAAAAGAGATGGAAAAATGTTTGACGTATTGTCACGAAGATATTTTCCCTATAAATGGGTATGGGTGTAACCCACTCGACTGGGTCAATGTCGAATGCTGTCTTGCTTCTGGTCGATCGAAAGAGCATACGCACAACGTTGACTTGCACTGGATATACGACTCGCGTATTTCCCCAACTACTCTTTCCGTCTAGTTAATCATTCCTGTGTACACACGGTACAGCGAATGTCTCGTGAATCAAGTCTTTTCAATTGATTATCTGTTTTGTTATTTCTATTTTTTTTTCATCTCGTCTATGATGTTAGTTTAGAAACTCTAGTTAATTGCAATTGCGTAAAGAATTAAAAATGAGCTAATAGTATCAAAGCAAGTGAATCGTTACATTGGCACTCGGCATTACTTGACATTTTATTTTTTACTTCCGTAAGTTCATTCTTTAATCGATGAATTGGGCCGACGTCTAGTTGAATTTTTAAATCATACCAAAAAAGTAAATCTCTTATGATAAAGTTTTATCGAATAAAATTACAGACAACTAAGGGATCAAGGCGTGAATCAAGGGATCGACAACTGAGCATAATGACGTTCCTGTGCACGTTTTTCTTGCTTTTTTCGTTGCTGAATCGTTCAAAATGTAAAATTCTCGCCGATGGATTGAGTACAAATTAATATCAAACTAAAACACAAACGTTTAATAAAAATGAGAATTGTTACGTTGAAATTTTGACCCAACTTGTCAAAATTTTGAAATCACAATAACTATAGCAACTATGTTAAATGCATCATGATTTTTTCGAGCTAATCATTTTGGTACTAGTTAATACAGTCAAATCATCAGTAAATGAATGATTATTACATTAACTAAATTACATAGTGAACATTGAGAAAATAGTTTTTGTAATAACCATTAATATTTGCTTAATGGAATGCACTTTCAACAGAAACAATTTTATTTTAATTAAAACTACTTTTTTTATCAGTAAATCTATTTATGATACGCTAGCGTGCATGAAACCATTAAGTCATTGGACAAAAAAGCATTTTTATTGTTTTCACCAGTGATTGAATAAACATCGAAGAGTTCGTTCGTTGTAGAGGTTATGTTTATAGAGTCCGAGCAAAAAGACTTGAATATTCTTGTATTACCTTGAATGATTTTTTAATTCAACTACAAATCTAAAACGCGCTATACGCATGAATGGTACTATAAGGATAAAGTTTAAAAATGACATATAATCTATAATCGACATACCTCTTTTATCAATGGATGTACTTTTTTATGTATAGATGGATTATTAAATAATACTAAAGGTTATTTAGTAAATACATTTTTTATTTTGACCTCGTTGTATTGTAAAATTTCCTTATAAAATTTTAAATATCACTTGTTTATTTTTACTTCACGACGGTTTGGAGGATTTATTTACGCATACGTTTTCAAATAGTATTAATTGAATATTAGACTGTACACTATCAATTATTTTTTAATTAATGTTCCAACTTATGTTAAATAAAAACCTTAAAGTCTTTCAATCATTTACATACCAAAAAATAATTATCGTGATTTTTTAATGTGATTTATAACACTCTAACGTGAAAATCGAAACTTTGCTGCTAGTTTGAAGTTCTTGTGCTAAGAAATATTGAATGTAACGGGTTTGAATAAGCTTCATTAACAAAACTTATTATAACATGTAACCCCTCGTTTTGCTGAATAAACATATTCATATCTGTTGCATAACACATTACTATATCGGATTTTTTGACACCATTCATTTTCTGGATAATCAACCCCAAATGTATTTTTCACAGATCAATAAAGTTATGAAAATTCTGAGATAATTCGAGATTCGAAAAAATATTCTTTCGTAGTTCGATGATATAGTTTATATTTCACTTATAAATTTCCAGTATAGTAGTGGAAATATTCTATCCAAAATACCCTATATTTAATCACGTTTGTAAACATTATCAAAATGACCCTAAGGCTAGCAAGCTGCGCTGTTCGGAATATTATATAATTCTCTCCCAAATAACTTTATTATGAAATTCTTATTCATAAATATTATTCAATTAATTTTATGGGGTTTAAATTGTAGTGTCATCATATTGGTTAAAAAAATTTGTATTACATACATGCGATATTTCTACGGGAGTTTCATTCTCTCTTTCCTAAAAAAATCAATTATTGTTCCCATATAAATGAAAAAAAATCCTGCCAAAAGTTTATTCACAAGTAAAATTTCGATAAAGGGGCCTTAATATTATTAGTTTTTTTTTGTTAAATTTATGAGTTAAAAAATGTACATCATTTTCTCAACGCATGAACAATAAGCTGTTGAATTTTGGTATTGTTTGGTTTATATATTTAAGATGTATCGTGGTTATCGCGGATAAATCAAGTGAAATTCACTCAAATTCACATTATGGTTAGGGTAATTTATTAAAATGATTGAATATACATCACTAAATTTTATATTTTAAGTTAATAGTATTAACTTAATACTTAAATGAAATAATCATTTATACACAGATAATTATAAGAATTCAATTCTATTTTTTAAAGTTCGGTCGATAACCATTGATATACTAAAAATATAAATTGATTTAAACAAAAATATAACTTATTAGATGAAAATCGAAAGAAAAAAACTTCAGTTATATATAAATGTATTTTGCAAAGATTTATATCTTGGTGAGAAATTGAAACTTTTCAATAATGTGATAAATTCATTTGAACGATGAGAAAAATTTTATCAAACACTCATCAAAATTAAACGTATCGTAAATCTTTATGTATCCGTGAACCCGATGTTGTAATTATTTATTAATCTGGATCCAACGTCTAACCGGTGTATTCATAAGAAAATTTTTATAAGTTTCTTATTAATTTTCATTTGAATAATCTTTGTGCTTGAAGAATAATTGTATAACATTTTTAAAGTTTTTAATTTTTAAAAAATATTATTAATAACTCCGATAGAATTTTTCACAGTTGCAACGCAGTTTTTAAAATTGAAAAAGTTCCATTGCTTATTGAGATACAGTTGTTTGCATAAAGTCTCTTTGCATAAATATTGGACAAAATTTAAAAAATAATGTCTGGCAATATAACGCTAAAAAATGTTTCTTTTAGCACAGTATTTCACAAAAACCATTTCAGCACCAGACCCCAGATTTTCGGTACTTATTAAGCACATTAAAAGGTAAAGAAAATCAAGATATTTTAATAGATAATTCACGCTACATGATAAATTGTTAAAATTTTGTTGCAAAAAAAATTTAATGAAACTGTTCGTGCTCGCTGACATAATTTTACACACTTTTATAACAGTAATTAGATATTTTAAGAATGTAATCTATTCAAGTATGTTTGCTGAAAATATATTCAGTAATGATATATAAATGCAGTTTAAAATTATTAAAAAAATTTTAATAAACCATAAGAAAAAATTCATCGCTGGGGGACTTTTATTGCTTGTATAACTTTTAGAACTTCAATTCTCGAGCAGTAAAATTTGGGTAATTCTGCGGTCATAAAAAGATTTGTTATAATACGTCAAATATTTTCTATTGAACTGCAAATATTTGGTTGCGTGTCGTAATTATAACTTTTTACGTATTGTGTTCGATTACAGAAAGTCGTAATCTGTAGCTCATTCGCAGTTAGAGGAAAAGGCTAATGGAGTGAAAAATGAATTCACGCGTAATAAATTTGCTAGACTATCAAACATTATGTAATTTTTTTCTAAAAAGAAATTGTCAATTTGTGTCCACGTGACACGAGGTCAAATGGAAGAGCACAACGAATTCTCTCGATAGATGACACGCGTACGTGTGTAATGCCAAGGATAGATGTCACACACGTTGGATAATCTCTCGTGCCGATTGCGATCTCGTCACGATCGGCACGAGTGTTATAGATCGCGGTGGCAGCCACGGCGCGAAAAATATCGCGTACGCGTCTATGAAGGGGCTCGAACTCGTCGTTACGTTTCGCGAGTCACGAAGCTCGCGCCTATCGCGATAATTATACGTCACGAGGAATTAACCACGCTTGGAGTGCCTTTATGACGTCGAGGCACTGATTCGGAATTCATCTTAGTATATATAATGAAACTGTGACCAGTTCAAATCATTATACATTATTTCGTAATTCGAGCAAGACTTTCGAGTTATTCATTCGTTTCAAGTACAAAAATTCAGTACAATGAAGAGAGCTTTCTTCATTTTCTTGATCGTTGCTTCGATCTCAGGTATGCATCTTGTTACTTAATATAATTGCATCATTAGTTATTTATTGTTAATCATTTCTACAGAACTAAGCATAACTATTTCATTTTCAGCGACTTTTGGCGAATACAATGATGTTGAAAAGCAAATCTGTGAACCTAAGAGTACTTTTAAAAACTACTGCAACTTATGCTTTTGCTCCGACGATGGTCTTACCGCTGACTGCGGCAGGAAGTTCTGCGATCCTAACGTATGGAATCCCGATGGAACTCGCAGACCATTAGCTCCTTTATCGCTTTACAAGTCACTTAAACAAGTCTGTAAACCTAGTAGTCCCTTCAAAATGGACTGCAACTACTGCACCTGCTCCAATGACGGTACACAATTTGCCTGCACTAGAATGGCGTGCCCCAAGGGTGATACCGGTAAAAATCTCTTTAAGAAATCAGCAGTTCATAAAATAGTCGCGGAACCTGCCCGAATCTGCGAGCCTAACACATTATTCAAAATGGACTGCAATAACTGCATTTGTGACAAAACAGGATTCCTACCCATGTGCACAAAAATGCATTGTCCCAAAGGTTTTACTGGTGCAAAAACGGCAGTTCATAAAAGAGTCGCGGGACCTGGCCAAGTCTGCGAACCTAACCAAGGTTTCAAACTGGACTGTAATCACTGCGTGTGCAACAGCTTAGGAACCAAATACATGTGCACAAAAATGCTTTGTCCAAGGTATAATTGGAACGAGGACAATGCAATGATTTTTTGAAATTCAGGAAAATTTTAGTTTCTGAAATCTAGTAAACATTTCTTAAGATGATTATTTGTTAAATTAATTTTTACAAATATCGCCAAGATCTGTTTTATAAAATATTTTATTTATATGAATTGAATGCATGCGATGTGTGCTTATAAAGATGTTTTAGTCTTTTTACTATATCATGTAATTTGTTTTAAAATTACAATAAATAAATGAGATTTCAGTGATACAATGATAATGTGAAAGCACAATTTATTTCCCTATAGCTAGCCGTAATTTGTATTGTTTGTAAAATATCAAGTGCTGGAATCAATGATCACCTTGAACATTTAAAATTGACTAATTTAAATTACATATTAATTATGAGTAACAGCAGTAGCTTTATTCATTGATTTGTGCTTTTCCTCGCAGAAAAAGTGCTGTCTAATCACAATTAGCGTTTGCTTAAGAAAACATGTTTGTCACCCACGCATAAAAGTATATAATCATGATATGAAGATATCTTTCAACGTTATTTTAAGTAATCAATTCAGAAGTGAGTCTTCGTATCAATTATAGAAATATACCTGATATCAAATAAAAAAAACGTTTAGCAGTCATTTTTTTATAATTATGGATTAAACATTTGTGACAGTATGGTTCCAGCTTGTTCTGTTTGTTTAAACTGAAATAAAATTTTTTACATCTTTTAAAATCGAATTAAAGAAAAACGAAAGGCACGATTAATGTTTAATATTCAATTAATTCATAATTTATTTAAATATATACTTTTTTTTATAAAGTTTTCGAATTTCTTTGAATCCAAACCCTTTGATCTACTTGATGATTTTATCAAGAACATTGGAATTGACATATGATAATTAAAAGTATCTTCATACTTGGATAAACTTTATGACATTTAATTTTAAGTAGTTTTTGAGCTCACATGTATTTCTATGATTTTTGGTTAACAAGAACTTGTAAGGCAAACCGAAATTTTTAACAAGTTCAGTTCGTGAATTACGTCTAAGTCTCATTTTTGAGCGATCAAATTAAAACTTGGAGTGTTGAAAAGACCACGGTGAAATTATGAAATGTGCTTTAAAGCCCCGGAGCTCAATTATAATATATATTTTTTTTAAACTTCATTTTTTTTATAAAATTTAGAAAAAAGAGTTGAATCATCCATGTCTACATTAAAGTATCCTTTTAAAATGAATCAGACATCATCATTTTCAATTACTTGATTCTTTCATTCTTTGGATACTCTTTAAAGCTCGTAGTGCTTCTACTGAAATTTTTTATGTTCTGAAAAAATTCTGCACAACATTCCAAAATAAATTACTCGTGCATCAAATTTATTTTCCGTTATAAGAATGATTGATTTATCAAGGTACAAGGCAAAAATATTTCCGCAATAAAATTTAGTCGCGAAAAACATGTCTACGTGCCGCGCAGCTCCTACGAGCTTGCTCAGATATTCCAATAAACAGGCTTTAAGATGATTGCGCGCGCCTATATCTATAGCGCACAATAACTCTTGCGCGATCCTCGCAGGGGTCTTGCAGTCATCGCCGAGCGGGATCTTACAATATTACTTTATCCTCGGATCGTCATTATTATATGACAATGAGAATGACTTTTAATTAATTCTCATCGCGTGAGTTCAATTGCAATCTCGATGCCGCGATATGTTCACGTGAACGCAAAACAAGCGTCAGAGATAAGGAGCGTCAGCTGGTCAGCGGCTGCCGGCCGCCGGCGATCGGCTCGACAGTCCCTTTCCCGATTATCGGCAAGATGTAGTTCGCAGATAAGATATCAGTTGCTCGAGTAATCTATGCAACTCCTTTCTTCTTGCTGGATTTTCTCGAATCGCCGAGCGACTATATATTCCAATCGGAAATGCAGATCGACATCATTCGCAGGACTGACTGCAATCAGAACGCAGTTGACTTTACCCATTATTCGATCGAGTTTCGCTCGGCTATTTTCTGTTTAAAGAGTTCGCAAAGTTGTACGAGTTGTTAATCATGAAGTCGTTCGTTGCCGTACTCTTACTCGCATCCACTGTTTTGGGTAAGTACCATCGACGCTTTGGATTTTCTTCGAGGGGAGCTTTCATGCGCACATAGAAAAATTAAAATTCTTAAAATTTACAGCCGAAGATGCGTGCAAGCCTGGGTCGTTCTTCAAGCTCGACTGCAATATGTGTTCGTGCTCGACTGACGGCAGCATTGCGGCTTGCACAATGATGGCCTGCCCAATGATCAAGGACGAACCGAAAATTCAGCCCGTCGATACGCTGCGCAAAAGTAAGTAGGAGATATTCCTTTTTTTTCCTCTTCTTTTAATATTTTACTTTGGGGCAGCCGGGGAAAAAACTTTTGTGTATATACCCGAGCAAAGTTTTGGCCGAGGCAAAAAGGAGGACAGTTGGCGAAAAGTTTTTCATATTTTTTTACCATTTCCAGGCATGAGATGCAAGCCCCAAAGCGTTTTCAGCCCGGATAACTGTAATCTGTGCAGATGCAGCGACGATGGCACGCAAGCCCTGTGCACCCTGAAAATTTGCGCTCGAAGCCTCGCAGGTATTAGCTCATAAATAAAGAGAAAATCTCTCTCGCTTTTCTTTCTCGCGATTATGCATTCAGTTATTAAACGCGGGAATCGTCTTAATTTTGCAGTGGCACCGAAACAAATGTGCGAGCCGAATAAGCCGTATCGCGATTACTGCAACGAGTGCGTGTGCTCGAGCGACGGTACATTGTCCATCTGCACGAAAATGTTCTGCGACAAAAACGTCTGGAACAAAGACGGCAGCGTGAAAATCGACTCGAGCAAGAAGCAGCAGCAGCAGCAGCAGCAAGTTTGCACACCGAAGAGCCGCTTCCAAGAGAACTGCAACAGCTGCCTGTGCTCCGACGACGGCCTGTCGAAATTCTGCACGATGATGGACTGCGACGCCCTCAAACTGCCCATGAGGCAGCAAAAACAGATCTGCTCTCCTCGCTCGACCTTCGTAGAGGAGTGCAACACTTGCGTCTGCTCGGAGGATGGACTGAGCAAAGCCTGCACGATGAAGTTCTGCGCCAAAGACAACAGCGAAATCGTCGACGAGGCGGCCGCGCAACAATGCCAACCTGGCATGACTTATAGTCCGGACGGATGCAATACCTGCATCTGCAACAAATACGGCACGGCGTCGGCCTGCACCTTCAAACTCTGCGTCAACGACGCGATAGCCATCAAGAGGGACGAGCCAAACGTACGAGCTTGGGGTCGTAAGTATTTTTACACATTTTGCAGTTTCATCCCGACGACAATGGAACAAGATTATTCACGCAATTTAATTTCTCCAATGACAGCTAAATACAATCAAGGCGACTCGTGCACTCCCAATTCCGTCTTTTATAGCGAGTGCAACCAATGCGTCTGCTTGAAGGACGGCAGGAGTGCCTACTGTACGTTCATGTACTGCGGGGCTTTATCTGGATTACTCTGATTTCATAATTCAAAATTAGTTAGGCCTAGAATATTTAAAAAATTATATTTGTTTCAAATACAGATAATCGATGTAATATGCAACGACGCGAACAAAAATTTTAATATATAACAAAGTTCAACGATCGTTCATACGTGCATCATCTGTCAATTTCGATCTAAATTAGATTGCTTAGCTTGTAAGGATCGAGTCACCTACAGTGATAAAGACTGATTGGCGAAAATGTTTTAGGTTTATCATTTTTATTGTACATATATAGAAATATTTGTTTGTTAATAAAAAGTTTTATATACGTTTTTATGTATGAATTATAGCTAATGAGTGGACATTAATAAACAAAACTTTACTAATGGAACTATAAAACAAATCGTTGAGTTTTCTTACCTTTTTAATAAATGTATACATCTATATTGCACGGTTGTGTTATACATACCTAATACAAGCTGCAAATTTTTACCGAGAAAAGTGAAGAAATGTAGTCAAGTTTTAACACGATTAACGAGGTACAAACTTTAAGCAAATACCCATTCGAAGGCGAACGTAGTGTATGCAGTTCCTTGAAGATGGGCAAATGAAGAGAGATCGGAAAGTAGCGTACGTCCAAACTTTCGACTTAGAAAGTCTACATATAGCCGGAGAACTCGTCATTTTTAACGATTCTCGCGTGCTAAATTAAACCAACTCCTCGGGTAAGAAAGAAAATGACAGAGAGAGAGAGAGAGTATTGAATCTTCCAAATGAACGATGTCGCTATATAGGATCGCACCTGCAGCGTTGGACTAAAGTTACTCAGCCCCACACATACACACACACACACACGGCTCGTCTCCCAATACTCTCACGGGGACGCGCATCGTCGTCATCGCAAGTGCGAGATTGTAAAGCTGGCTGCCGCTGCCTCTGCAGCATGCCCTGCCTGTCCTGCAGCGAAACCGAATACCTAATGCAATTACGCTAAGCAGATCACGGCAAACTTATATGCTGCTGGCCCGGGCTCTGTGCTGCCTCGAGTTGTCTGCGACACGACCTAAGCTCTGTGCTATGCAAGGCACATAATATCATGAGCTCCCATTTGATGGATAATAATTACTTCGACTACGACGAGCTCTATCGGGCGTGTAAACCTTTCTGATGCTGCTGCTGAGGATCTTCACGCGAACACGCGCGCCAGAGAAAGAGCGAGAGTTGCAGTTCGGTGACTGCCAATAATTAATTGCGAGCAATTAGTCCCAAGGACAAAAAGCAGTTGCTGAAAATGCACTCGGTGTGCGGTGTGCCTTGGGCCCCTGCGTTTATGTGTACGCCATTTTTCGACTTGATCCACTCGTGCGAGCGGCTACATAAGAAAATCATCGCTCGCTTGTGTTTTATATTCCCTTTTTTATTATATTTTCTTCTTCCTTCTGCCGCCGCTTCCGCTGCTACTGCGCCAGAGTTACTCGAGATGACCGTAAATTTTGTAAAGGTTCGCTCTCGAGTCTACAAAGAAAAGAATGCAAACTAGCCGAGTAAAAAAAAGCCAGCAGCGGTGCATACATATACTACGTGCATACATGTATACTGAGAGAGAGAGAGGACGACGCGAGATGCAGCAAGGCGTATATGCAATGTACTCGGCCATACGGTACACATGCTGTACGGTCAAACTACTGCGAGAGAGAGAGAAGAGGGCCAGCAGATACAAAGGACGTAGGAATAGTGGGCGCGCTTCTGGGACGAGGGAGCCGAGCCGCGGGGGATGACGGAGGGAAAAACGAGGCGAAACAAGCGCAGCTGCAGCAGCGGCCAAGGAATCCTCTTCTCCGGCTCTCTGCCTCCTTCTCTCCCTTATGGACATGCAGCTACAATGGGCCAGCGAACTTTCCGCTTCACGCTCGACGTCGCCGCTTGCGCAAGCTTTTGTCGATCGACTCGCTGCTGCTGCTGCTGCTTTTGCTTCCTTTTTCTCTCTTTTCTTGCCTCTCTCCCCTTTTCTATCTTCACCTTTATTCTCTTCGGCCTCGCTCGCTCGCTCCGCACATGCTCGACTCAATTCTCCATCTACTGTATTTGAATCTCTTCATAGAAAACCTTATTTCTCTGAGCGCGCACAAGCGGATCGGCGGGGGTCAGCTTACTCGCTAGAGCGTGCACACATAGACACAATTTGCACACTGCTGCACGTAAACAGTATAGCAGGAGCAACAGCAGCGATCCCCCGAACGTCATTTTTATTATGCGTGTGTTCGCGTATCCGTGTACACGCGGAGTAGTTTGGATTTGGTCGTGCTCTTCGTCTCTGCTGCTCGTGCATATCGGATATTCTTCGCCGCTCGAGTTGGCGGCGGCAAAAGTAACAGCCAATTCGAGGCTTTGAGCCGCAGCAGCATCAGCAAGCTCGGCAAATCCCGCGAGCATCTGCGCGCGCGTCTATTACGCGGATGTTGCTCTCTCTCTCTCTCGCCGAAGCCAAATCCTCCTATAAATTTCTATATGATGTGCTATATACAAATATATAAAACCACCAGATGAAACTTGGAGTAGTCGAATTTTTTTAACGAGGTATTAGCTCGTTACGTCCTGCGCGCAGAAATTTTCAACTAGGCATTGCGCCGATGCGGGGAAATGCTCATTCATCTTATGCATATTCGTGAATAAAAGTATACGAGCCGAGTTAACGAGATCGAGAGAGTAACATTGCGTTTTTAGTTGCGAAACGAAATAAAAATTTTGCCAATCTCGTGCTCGAGATGCGTGTTTACATTGCACACACACAAGGTCGTTGCAGTGAATTCCGAGTCCAAATTAATGCGTCTTTTGCGATAACTTGAGTTAAAACTCAACAACGTATACGAGCTGCACGAATTCTTACGTACACCTTTTTGTTTGTTTATACACTTACACGTATACGTAAGTACAACAGCATAAACAAGAGACTCGAAATTCGACGTCATGAGGCAAGCGCATACGCGCGTAAGCTCGCCCTGAGCAAAGAGATTAAAGATTTCCAGTCGCATACGCAAATAAAATTACTAACAAGTAGCGCATTAATTTATACGCACGCTTGCCAGATCTCCCACGCTGGAGGTATATCCGAGTTTCGTTCCAAGTCGGTGCAGCACGTACGCCCCGCGCGCGATGTCCTTGCTCGGTGACTCGTCAGTCGGGGGAAAATTCAGCGAGCTTCCGACAATCGTAAATGTTTGCACGGAGAAAATTATCGCCGACCAATAAGTCACGTGTATGCGATTTCGAGAAAATCAAGATTTCAGACGAGGATTTTTCAATAAACCAGCGCCCAATTTAATTCGGAGGTCAATATACGCCAAATACCGATAATGGCGAATGATAAGGCGGGCTAATGTCCCCGATGAGATGGATCACGACCTGTTGCGGTCAACTGCGCGGGGGGCGTCTATATAATTGCACTCCGCACCTAGACGTCGAAGAGCGAGAGGGAGAGCTCACCGAAAAAAAGAGCCCGATAATTCGATGAGCTAATTCGAGCTCCAAGTTTCAAAAGTAATCCTGTCGCTCTGTTTAAATTCTTTAAGCCGATGAACTTGCCGCCCGTCCGAAAAAAAGTACGCCGTGCAGAAAGAAGGAGAAAAAAAAGAAAAGCCCGTATAGATATCGCGCAACTTGCCGAGCCTTTCATCAAGCACTTGCTGCAAAAGAGTAACTTTTTATTATTCCCGACATTATACTGTTATGCTAATGAAAAAATTTTCCCTCCTCGACTCTCTTTGACTCTTCGTTTCCGTTTCTTCTTCTTCGTTTTTTTTTTCTTACGCACTCCGAGCTTTTACAAAGTCTCGAGCTGCGAGTACAAATGCTTTTTAAAAGCCGCTCGGCGGCGAACGAGTAAGAGAAAAGGCTCGGGCGCGTGCGCTGCATAGTTGTTGGCGACGTCTAATTGATTAATAGAGTCTCGGGCACCCCCCGAGCTTTATGCACTGTACATATATAAGCAAGCCCAACTGCCGAGCGAAACAATGGAAATCACTGTTTAAATCTCGCCCCGTTGAGCGTCTTGCTTTCTCTTCGCGCTGCAACTGACGGGCCTCTGACTGACTTGCTCTTTTTTTTCTTACCTCTTTATTATTCGGTAACAATCGAAATTGAAAACTAAATCTTCTGTACTCGATAATACCCTTATTATACTTTGCACGAGCTAATTATCAAATTCGCCTGAACATCGAACTGTGCAGCTGTAATTCGACACTGTAGTAATATTTTATCCATCGATGCTTTGATGATTTTTAAACCAATTATTCCTTCAAAAGGAAAAATAAACGGTTACACTGAAAAAAATAACCATACTGCGTCATGAAAACGGCTTTGCTTGGCTCAAGAAATACAAAAAATCTTGAGACAGACTAAAAATTTAGCCTGACACAGTGCAAAAGTGACCGCTAGTCTGTGCGGCAATGACTCGCCACTGGGCCATCGCAACTTCGTGTTTGTACTCCGAAGTTCTCGCCCACGAATAATAAAGCAAATAAAAACCAATACGCATAATGAACTGATTTGGTTTTCACATCTAACTCACGAGTAGTGAACAATATAAACATATCGTAGGACGCGCATTGCTGCTGCTTGCACGCCGTTTACTCGGTTGCAGTGCAGGCTAATGTTCATATTGTTCAGTGCTCGTGAGTTAGATGTGAAAACCAAATCAGTTCATCTATGCGTGTTGGTTTTTATTTGCTTTATAATTCGTGGGCGAGATCTTCGGAGTGCGAACACGAAGTTGCGATGGCCCAGTGACGAGTCATTCCCGCACAGACTCGTGGTCACTTTTGCACTGTGTCAGGCTAAATTTTAGCCTGTCTCAAGAATTTTTGTATTTCTTAAGCCAAGCGAAGCCGTTTTCATGACGCAGTATGGTTATTTCTTTCAGTGTAGCTCTAATAATAACCATAATAATAATTTACATGAAGCTCGAAAGCGAAGTCGTGGCCAATTTGCCTGAGCGTGTATGCTCTTTTACGAATAACAAAATTGTCAGAAAAATGAAAATTAATTTCAAACAAATGTGACCCAGTGGGCCAGGTGCCCTGCAACTAAAGTCCAGTTCTTTCTAGCAACCACTGCGGCGATGTTTCACAGCTCGACAGACTCTCCTTCGTTTTTTTTTTTTTTTTACGCACACCTAGGGTTCCTCAGCACTACGACGGTAGCAGCAGAAGCAACAGCAGCAGCAGCTTTTTTCTCACACATACACACACGCATACTACCGCAAAACTTCGTTAAAACGCCCTAATACTTTCATAACGTCCCCGCAGGCCAAGAGAGAAAGAGAGCGAGAGGATCTCGATTATATTTGCGAATGCTCTCCGCGCAGCAGTTTTCGCGCGTGCACAGCAGCGGAGAATTTTTAATAAACTCCTCTCCATATTCAAGGAGGTGTGTTCTCATTGCCAACCCCACCGTTTCTACGTTATTTATCATTAATTTTCTAATTGTAACGAGTATATATATTCTATGAGAGCTCGACGTTTCACGAATATAGAAATGAACTACGAGTGCAGCTTCGCAACTCTCGCCCTGGCCTATTGTTCGCCTGAAAACTTTTGCCGAGAGTCATTGATTGTTATTTTTCATTTCCCATTCGAAAACTGACTTTTCCCGGGATTTTTTCTATAACAGCACGCTGCACTCTCGTAATTTGGCTTCGGGCTGATAAAAATTTATCGTCACAAAGAGGAAGATGAAAGAGAGAGAGAGAGAGAGAGAGAGAGAGAGAGAAAGAGAGATAAAGAGAAAAAAAGCCGCTCGATCGTAATCATAGTCAATTACAAATCGGCCGATAAGTAATCGCACTCGTGCGACGGCGTAAAGCTACAAGTTGTTTTTGCGCGATCGGCCGTTGTTTGCCCGCATCAATTTAAATTGAGCCAGATTAAAAAAAAATTCGCTGTTAATTACCGGCACATTGAGCGCGTGCGCGCGGCCGCGTAAACAAGCTGCGCGATCGTGCTCGAGATACGCTCGTTATATCGAAGCAGCTCCTCGTCCTCGTCGTCGTACGTTGATACCGCAGTTACACCTCTGACACCTTGTTTTTTTGCAGAAATGATTTTTTTATTGACCCGCGCGTTTGCAATAAATAACGCGTATAATCAGTGTAGGCAGTTGTGTGCGTGTGCTTCAATGTGCGTGTGTCAGCTCGTACATACAACGAACGAAGATGCATCGGACCCATTAAATCGACACGTGACTCGCATTAGCGTCGATAGCCACGAAAACTTGGCTAAAAGCTTGCCTATCGCTGTCCATTGTCGAACGTAAAAATAGCCCCCCCCCCGTCAATCGGGCGTTGTTCCGTGCCACGAACGCGGCTGAGAAAAAAAAAGGAAGAAGAAAGTCGTACGTGTAACTTTCTTATATACAAGCCGTTGTCCGAGCTTTTCGGGCGCTGCGATCCGAATTCGAAACTCTCCACTGACTGCACTCGAATTTTTATCGTTTGGCCGTACACCGCTCATAAGAGAAAGTATAGCGCGGAGATGGCAAATTCAATAGAGAAATAAGAGCTTTATCGCCAATCGGTTTCTCGATAACCGAACGGACACACACAGCCGCACACGTGCAGTATCGACGAGCGTGAGCCATAGCTGCGAAAGCTCACTGTGAGTCCTCGTGGCGAGGCAGAGCTCAAAGCCATTACTCGAGGCAGCGGATGAAAAATCAGCTACGCGCGTATATAACTGGCCGTTCGTCGCTCCGATCTTTAATTGACTCGAACAACTTGGCCATCGGCGAAATATACTTTTCTATCAAATTTGCTGAACGTTATTCCGGCCCCATTATGCAGCTAGCGCCGCCGTGCGCGCGCTACAAAACAAATTTAATTGTTTTGGAGGAAAATTCGAGCGAGCGTCGCTCGCCTGCTCGCGCTCATATATGGCTTTTAGGAATAAAAGTGAATCAGAGCATCGCAGCGCGTCGTGATTCGCTTTAAAAGCTCGAGACGAGAGAACTATTTTGTAAAAGCTTGTGTGTGCAAGCGCACGACGAAACATTAACACGGCTACGTGAGTGTCCGTGGGAGCGCGTGCCGCGCGTCCAGTACCTAGCCTTCTCTTCTCTACCTACGCTATATACGCAAGCTCGTGTGCGCGATTCGGACGCGTTTGGGAGCGGAAAATTTAGCTTCTGCCTCGTTGCCCAGCAGCTGTATATAGTAAATGAAAATGTTGAGGTAGCCGACACTAATGTCATTCTTGCTTTCTCTCTCGCTCTTTCATCCTGCTCTAGCTAGTCTCTGCTGCGCGACGGCAAATCCATCCTCGTAATAGCCAGGGCTGTGAATGCAGTATTAACGCGACTCGAATTTTGCCCCGGATTAATTCGTTATGTACGTATAGCGCTCGCGGCCTCGAATGGCCCGATGGATGGTATTAATTTTCGCCGACGTACAGCCGCACAAGCCAACATTTGACGAAAAACCCCCGATGCAGAGTTTAATGTTTTAATCAGCTTGATTACGGGGTGGAAGGGAGGACTTTTATTGGCTTCGACTTTCGAGCGAAGTTTCGGCTGCGGCTGGGCTATATACAAATCATCGCATCGCATCGCAGAATCGCAGCCAAAGACTTTGCTGGGCTGCGCGCTCGAACGCGCCCGCGATAGCGCCGCAGCACAGGAGGCTTCTGAGCTGTGCAGCTACTACACACGAGCTGGAGAAATGCCAAAACCGCGACGCCGCTCGATAAATTCCGACGTGACAAGAAACGATAGCTACTTGGCGAAAAAATTGTAATTGCCTGCGCGCAGCAGCAGCTCGCAGACCTCCTATAACCTCGTGTTTGTTTGTTAACATTAACGCACACAGTTGCATCGAATTTTAATTATGCCGATCTATCGTGTACGTCGTTCGCACGTAGCTGTCATTAAGCAAAATTTTATTCGATGTTATTATTCGATGTCATTCGTCATCGCAGGGTAAATATTGTTATTTTTTTCACGTAACAACAGCGCACTGCTTTTACCCTGGTTCCGTAATCTTGAACTTAACAAGCAAAAATATCAATTAGTAACAAAAATATGGTCGTCATAACTCACGCTCGATTAGTGCAGGAATCGAGCGGAAAAAAGCCGCATTTTTCCAGCTTTTATAAATGTTTTCCTTCTTTTTTTTATTCTCGAATCGACCCAGTAGTTGACGCGAGTATTACACAAATGAAGATGAAACGCACTCACGCGGGGGTTGATAGAAAATATCGTTTCGCGCGGGATGGCTCTTCATTCTAGTGCGAAATGGAGTTGCAGCGCGCGCAGGAACTAACAAAAAAAAGTTTGGAAAATAAAACCCTCCGCCGCGCACAGCTAGAGACTCGCGCGGCACACGTACGAGCTTGCGCGCGGCAAAAAATATGCACCTATAATATCAAAAGCTCGAGCTCGCATATTTCACATCCAGTGTATAGAGAGGGTAGAGTGCAGTTAGCACCCGCGATTCTGCCCCTCTGCGTAAAAATATGCACCGGCTATTTATCCGTGCGCGGGCTTCTTCCCCTTTCTCTCTCGCTCTGTATGCGTATAAATATTTTACCCAAACACACACACACACCCACACACGAATATATATATAATACGTGCTTATATGTGTGTATGTATGTATATATTAATAGATTGGAGTGGCAATATGCGAGCTCGAGCTGATAAATTGCAGTGGTACGAAACAGCAGGAACAGCAGCGGCCCTGCAAAACGCTAGATCGCACGTGTACGAGCGCTGCACAGGTGGTATATGAATATACCCGACAAGCTAGTTAAATGCACGAGCGCGAAATATTGCGCGCGCGCGCCGAGCTGCTCCGAGAGCTCAAAGCTCAATAGGTCAACTGAATATTACGCATATATAGAAAAAGATTAGAGAAACGCATGTACAAAGGATAAAGATCGATCGACTAACGAATGTAATGCAATAAATAAAGCTGGGGCTCTAGACACGCGAATGGAGTCGTTCGTTTAAGCCCGAGCGTCAACCGTAGTTAAGGAGCAATTGCAGCGTACGCCGCGCAAATGGCCCTCGAGTAGTATAACGAGTGATTTTGATTAATTAGCTTAGGCCCGGCCCAGCGTATACATCACGTATACGTATGTATATTCCACGGCTATACACACGCGCGAGTATTAAATACATTATGAAGATGAATTTGCGCTCCCGTATCGCTCGCGTATAACTGCGTGGCGGCTACGTGCGCGGCGTTAATGCCGAAAAACAACTTTCGTGTGCATAATATTTTTGTTTTCGTGCGAGACGTCGTAGCGCGCTGTATATTTGCAGCTCAAAATGCGTATGGCGTATGCGGCGCGTGGCAAACAATTTTAGCGCAGCTTTTTTTCTCTCGCTCTCTTCTGCAGCAAAGCTTATAAACTGGCGATGCCGTTAAATACGTGAAAACGCGAGTCGCTTTAGCGGTGACTATACGAAGGCTACATGCGCACACGGCCACGCAAGTATGCACTAGCTGCATACGCTTGCCTGTATATGTACGCAAAGGCTTCAAGGCGTTCAACATTTTTGACACATTGCGCGGCGCACTTCTCTCGCAAGCTCGCAACAATAGCTAGCTGCGCTTTAAAATAATACACGTATTAATAAAAAAAAAGCAGCCGCGCGGCTCGTAAAGCGGAGCACGTGCAAATGAAAAGTTCAATTTCCAGCTACTCCTGTACAGTGTACAGAGTATAAAAACGTATCGTCACGAAAACGGAATCGTATGCGCGCGATTCATGTGTATATACCGACGCGTTTTTATTTCGTGCATGCACCCAAGCGCGTATTATATAATTTTGTTATATGTACGCAGGTATAGCCATTGAAACGAGTACCGGGAGTTTCGCTGCGCTAGATTTGTTTATTATGCACACATTGATCATTGATTGTATCGATAACGTTGTTAATTCGGGTTGAAGGGGCTTTTCATCGATTTTCATACTATAACGCAGCACAACGGGCCTCTCTCTCTCTATGTATGCTTTATTGCTATATCTATATGTAATGTGTGTGTGTGTGCGCGTCGAGCAAGCCTCGCTCCCGCTGCATTTGCATTGATTAACAGCCTCGTGCGATCGCTATATATTCCATGCTTATGTAGGGTGGTCGATGAAAGCTCGAGTATTGTGATGCGTCGTTTCTTTAGCCCAGGCGCTTCATCACGGGAAATATATAGAAAATGCAAGGCCGGCCGACTCGGACGAAGCTGCAGCTGAGCGCGTTGAAACCACCGTATAATTGAAGTATTAAAAGCTCCCTTGTGCGCGCGTATACTTAAGCTCGCGCGCGCGCGTTCGGTCCTCGGCTGCTGCTGTGTACGGCGAGTAAAACTCGGCCAAGCGTCGACTCGTATAGTAGTGGTAGCGTAGCAGTGTTGATGCAGCGGCGCGCAGAGCCATAAATATCGGTTGCAGTCATCCGTCAAACGATTGCGGAAGGAAAGAGTATACGCGCTGCGCGGTATATGCAGAGCTAGGGCTAGAGAGCTTCGAGCCGCGGCGCTCCGGGGGGCCACTATACTACGCAGCGCCGTAGTTGGATCAGCGAAAGCGAGGCGCGATTCTGGGGTAATTATGGCCGCCTGCGTACACGTTAATCAGTCGTGGCTAATCCCGTGGTTTGTGCCCGACTCCGATTCGTCGTCCACGAGCTATATGTATATGCGTAGTCTATGCGCGTATATGCGTGTACCTATATGGATAAACGCGCGGCGCACATTCGTATGTACAGGCAGCGGCGGCGACCTCGGTGCGTGCACACGCGGACCGAGCAGTTGATGTTTCATTATCCGCATGTGTCGCGCGACCGAAATTTGTGTCGACCGCGTCGAAATCATCCCCCTACTTTTGTGCGCGCGCCCAACTATGCTGATCCATACACATACATATACGGCTGATTTGCCGAAACGAGTCCGCAGAGGAGCCATTTGATAACGACTGTAATTGTTCGCTATTTTACATGCCAGCTCGTTCGAGTGCGCTTTACTATTTTTCACTTACACGTTCGCTTTCGAATGGGGCGCAAACGTTGAAAATTTAATCGACGATTCTCCCGCCCGTTTCTGTTGTACATTCTTTAAAAAAAACTGTCCTACATGTAAAAGTTCACGAATGCAGATCGCAATAGATTGTAAGAAACACAGCGAAAAGTCAATATTTTTCAGCTCGAGCAAAGGTCGAAGCATTATTTTCCACTTCTAGGCGCTCGCATTCGGCGCGCTTTATCACGAGCAAAAAAAAACATAGTAGAAAAAAAATGTAACGCTGCACAGCTTTCTCGCTCGAGACATCATAAGCAAAAGCTGAAAGGGACGTCAGCTTTTCCGAGCGGAAAAATGTCTCTCACCCGAATCTCGCCCAAGTAGTAGTAGTAGTAGCTTCTAGCAGCTTGGCAAGTCAATTTTTTTGCCGTCGTCGCGCAACTCGCTCGCTCTAGTCGCGCGCAATTCTACTCTACATAAGAGGCGATTTCGATGTAAGAATACGCGAGTTTTGTTTCGGTTGTGCAGCTGCGAATGGAATCGTTAAAATTTCCCCGCGACCGTCTTACAGAAATCCTCGCGAACGTCCTTCGACTCTGTACGGCTTGAGGAAATCGCTGATCCGCTCGTCGATATTTCTCGAGGGTTTACAGCATCGGATGCGTATCTGACGTGTTTTTGCGCGAAGCTATATCGCAATTAATCGCACTTGTACGAGAATACACGATAAGCTTCGAGATTAGGTTCAATTATCGCAAAAGCCGCGCCGACCGAGAGTACAAAAAGAAACAATTTATATTCCCGCGCGCGAGCAATTGGCTCGTAACGTAAAAAATGTTTCTTCCTATACGAATTCCGACGGATCGTTGCATACGCGGTAAAGCCAGACGGAATTTTTGCGTTAAACTAAAACAGTTGAGCTGCAAAAAGCGTTGATATGAATTTTTTCAATCGTCCCTGCCGCGAGCAGGTCGGCATACATACATACACGTGGGTCGCGTAGACGCGCGCGCGCAGCTCTCCGCAAGTAAATCGATATTTTTAATATCCTTTTAATCCTCTTTGCCGCGATCCATCCTTTGTCCGTCGCGCTGCCTCGTGTAAGCTTTCCTAGGCTACACTAGCCTCCCCTTTTTCTTTTCACGTACACGCGTGTGTGTGCTTGTGCTGTATGCAAAGGTGCATACGCGCGTGTACGTTTCCGCGTCCATAGGTGTCTGAGCGCATTTGTTCGCAGGTTGTATCGATGCGGCCCTCTCGGTCTGATTATTGGATCTCCGCACGCAGGTATATCGAGGCGCAGCAGCAATTCAAAGCGCAGATATAGAACTTATGGTATAAATGTTCGCCGCGCGCATGCATCAAAAGCACATTCTCCGATATTCGGTTAAAAAAATGAGAACGACGTGGCATAGCGTTTTTTGCGGGATTGAAAAATCAAAGCTGCGACTCGGCGCAAGTACAAAATCGGCTGTTAGGTATATCATATAAAAATACGCCGCTACACGAAAGCTCGGCTGATACGGCGCTCTTAGGCCGAGTCTGAAGCGGGCCTAGCTCTGAAGTGAGGCTAAATTAATATTCCTTATCTATCCTTCTCCTTTATACGTACGCGAAACTCTCTTTTTCCCTCTCCCTCTCCCTGTGTCGGTGCCCACGTACGGCCGGGCGCATATAGAGAGAGTATATAACGATTTATCTAATGCAGCAGAGAGTAGGAGCGCGCGTCGGCCACGTGAGAGCGAAAATTTATAGCTTCGAGCTAGTTGATTCTCTTTTATAGCCCCATCATCGCCTCTCTTTGCCAATTTATCGCCTCTAGCGAGGAGCCGAGCTATACAGCTTCATATTATATCTATACAGGCAGCAACAGTAGTCTGACTACTAGGAGGGCGCGAGTTTAACCGATATGGCGCGCGCCGCACACGATGCTCGGTAGCCTGGCGCTCGCGTAGTATAGGATGCGCACCTCTTTCTACGCCCAAAGCTCGTCGGCTGCAGAGCCACCGCCATAGTAGCATTATGTAGCCTACGTAACGAATTCTCGCGTGTTCTTTGGCATATAATTAATGTAAATTTCTGATAAATTTAACTCTCGCGAGTCTGCGAGAGGTACTTTGAAATAGGCAGGATGGATATTGTACGTCTATGGGTATACGATGCTCGCTTGTTGCAGCATACACGCAACGGCTTGAGTTTAATTCTGCAGCAGAGAACGCAAATCAAGCGTAGTAAGGCTCGCCCTTGTATTAAATTGAGCGGGAATAATAACAATAGTCCAGGCACTGGCCCAGGCAGAGCCCCTACTTCGCTATCTTTACGTTATCCCGCTGTCGGAGAATTAAACTCAAGCCAGTGTGCGCATAGGTATCTCGCCCAGCTCTCTCTCGCTCGCATAGAGAGAGAGAGAGAGAGAGAGCCTTTGTGAATTATAGAATGCATCATGCTAAGCAAAATTGAAAGCCTCTCGTATTCGCGCCGAGCAACGCCGAGTAATCCTCCGTTTATACGTGCGGCGGAAACGATGTGGCTTTTGCTCCTCTCTGTGTAACCGTATATTTTCAACAACGCCGCGCGTTACCTAGCCATATACCCACTCACATTCACACAGATACGCGGAGTCTGCGTGTGAATTCGAGCCTGATAAAACTCGAGCTACGCTCATAATACACGCACGTTTTCCGCGGCAGCTTTTGCAAATTTAATTACGCCAAGCGCGGTGGCGGCGGCGGCGGCGGCGGCGGCATCGGTAACGTGTACGCGCCTGTGTGACGGATGCTAAGCGCCCCCCTGCACACGTATATACATTTATGAACATGTGTAGTACAGACGTTGTGACAATGACGCGCGAGCAAACTTTAATCAGGCCAGATAAGAGTTATGCGCGGTGCGTCTTGTGCGTGCGTGCGGCGATCGTGCCTATATACTCGCGATCTGTTCCGCTGCGCAGAAGCACGATTGGCGCGAAACTTATTTTGACACGTACCGTTTCGTATCTCGAGCAGTTATGCTGCTTCGTTCTTTTTTCAACTCAATTGTAACAATCAAATAAGTTACAAAATAACTTTATCAAAAATAACTGAATAATAGAATTATCAAAATTGTATACCATAGGGATTACCTGAAAAATTCTCTCGCGGAAAATCTCCTCCTATCGACGGCATAAATTTCTTCTTAAATTGTTCTACTTTTGCGCGAGAAACCAACTCCCTTCTCCCTTTCTTTTTCGGACTTTTAAAACGATTCCTTTCTCTCGTCGTATATATTATATACGCGGGGCGCATCGCATCGTAAACTTTGCTCTCAGCCCTCCCTTCCTCTCGGCCTCCCGCAGCAAAATCAGCTCAAAGTCAATTAAACATTCCACAATTGCCTTGGCTCGGATCCGTATATATAGCGCGTATACGTATGCGCGCGAGCTTTTCGGGGTGTAAAAATCAGCCAATCACTCGGGATGCACAATGCATACCATCGGCCTCGTCATCGTCGTCGTCGTCGTCGTCCTCGCCGTCGTAGCTCCCTTTTTAATACATTTTTCCTCGGCTATGTACGCAGCTAGGACTGCTCTCTTATAGACGGATAGAGAAGGGCAGCTCTCCCATTCTTACACAGATTAAACTTCTTGACGAGCGAGCGGCAAGAAAAGGGAAAGAGAGAGAGAGAAAAATCGTACGCTAATCGACCATCACGAAGGAGAAAGAAAAAGAGGCTAACCTTTTGCGCGCTCAGGAGCAGCTATATAAGGTAACGCGTGTAGTGTTGCCCGGGCGCGAGCAGCGACCAACTTTTAATTAAACTTCCACGTATAACGAGGGCCCGTTTTCTCCCTTCCTCTCTCTCTCTCTCTCTTCTTAATTGTCCCTTATTACGAGAAAGAGAGAGAGCCGATTGTGCTTTCGAGCTTTATCCCATATAAAAGGGCATTTTTCCGAATGCCCAGGCGCCTTGGCTTCAAGCTCTATTACACAGTAGTCACGCGCCGCTCATTTCATCTCTCCGAGTTATCTATAGGTATATATAAGCCAGCGTAGTGCAGGTGCTACGCGACGGAATGTGCCGGCGTCGCTTCCGTTCTTAAATTTTGATACTTTTTCGGCTGACTCTAACAAGTTCGAGCAATTAAGAATTATATATATTATATATGACGAAAAAATTATCTCTTTCCGAGAAATCCTTTCGTAATATATACTATAATCGAGTGAAAAATATCTCAAACAAGTGCAGCTCGCTGCGCACTGGACAGAAATGACCGCGAGCTTTTCTTTTTCTTTACGGATACTTAGCCAACGTCCTTCACGCAAGCTCTCTGTCTCCCCTACTCTCTCTCCCTCACTCTCTCTGCTTACCTGCACAGCAGAT
This sequence comes from Trichogramma evanescens, assembly GCA_902732785.1. Classification (NCBI taxonomy): domain Eukaryota; kingdom Metazoa; phylum Arthropoda; class Insecta; order Hymenoptera; family Trichogrammatidae; genus Trichogramma; species Trichogramma evanescens. Next base: position 34,149 of record CACVKI010143808.1, on the reverse strand, counting down.
TTATGAGGCTACTCGCGCGGTTGAAAAAGAAGAGACCATATACGGACCGGATGAATAATAGCCACGAGTGATACGATGAGTTTGCAGTCGAGCCGGCTCTCTCTCTCTCTCTCTCTCTCTCTCTCTTTCGAATGTGTGTTTGTGCTCGTTCGTACATACATAGGGACAGCCGCGAGCTCAAATACTAATAATCAAGCATTTTGGCCTCGGCAAGCTCGACCTTTTTCATTATTCTCCTTCATACTGGCGTAATGATACGCTCATTTATAACACTGACCCGCCTAGAGACAACATTTTTTCATTCAGCTGCTTTTTGCCGCGCACGGAGCGTTATCGATGCGACGCGTAATGTAAACCGTCGTTATAAAAATTGCGAGCAGTGTCCTCGCGCCGTCGCGTGCGTCAGTTTTCACACAAGTCGAGCGTAATGCAATGAAGAGCGTCGTCGTGAAATATTTAGGCCGAGCAGCTTTAAATGCTGCTCTGTGGCTGTAAGTTAGAAGAGAGTAAAAGAGAGAGAGAAAGGAGATCTGCGAGACACACGTATACGAGCTTCAAGTTGGCTGATGCTGCGGGGGGCAGTAAAGGCAGTTGTGCTTGCGGGCTGTAGTGCACGATATACCGCAGAGCAAAGTGCCTTCTAAGTAGCATTAATTCTTCTTATCGGAGTAATCCACGAGATTTACTCGGTGGATCGATGTTCTCCTTCTTTCGCTGCTGTGCCTCTCCCTCGCTCTCTCGCTCTCTCTTTCGAAGTCGACGAAACACGAGTTCTTGATAAGCCGCACAATCCATCTGAAACGCTTTGCTTCGCGACTGCGTCTGCACAATATATACCAAGGCGCGCCGAGAGTATAAGGATGACAGTTGCACAGCCTCGACACACCGAGGCAGAAAGCGAGAAAAACTTATTATATACCACGGCAGGACGTGCCGCAACCATATTATCGCAGCCGCGCTACCGAACAAACGTATAAGGAGCTTTGCTGCGCGGCTACACTTTATTGCTGCAATGCCTGAAAAGCGAGTAATATGTAGCTAGGGTCGAAAACTCGCGCTAATATCGGCCCAGCTTGGCAGCTGTAAAGTCTATCGAAAAGATAATTCGAGTTCCGTACTCGTGAAGTCTCAATTTTACATTTCTCTCGTACTCGCAAGCTCCTCTTACACGCGTAAAATAACTATACAATGAAGCAGGACAATAGCTAGGTATTCTGGGATGTGTCGGTGTATATTCACGTTACGACTTCATATTCGGTGACGCGAGCCCAGAGAGAAAACCACGATCGCCGGAGAACGCGAGTTATCAGGCGGAAAACGCGAACATAAATAACACCGCCCCCAAAAGTACTCAGCAGCTTCGTCCTTCCGAGGCTGTTTCTCGAATTCTCCAATTTTGATTTCGAAGTAAAACCTTCGCTCCGGGGACTTTAGCCGATTAAATTAATTCCTTGCTCGCAGGACCATAATTCGCACGTGGTCGAAACAATGATTTTTTACTTCACGAGCTGCGCCAGAACGACAGCTTACTTCTTTTTCTACTTCTTTTTCTTTTTTTGACAATCGCAAACACTCGCATACACACTCCGAAGCCGCGGAAAATGATTGAAAGTAGCAGTAGGGGTTGGAGAAAGATGATTGATTATCGATTCACTTACTGCGGTCGATTCGTGCGCGATATACCTATATAGGATATTATTACATTTTCAATGATGTGCTGCACTGCGCTCGACTATACATTTATATATTACACGAGAAGAAATTTAGGACCTATTGCAATCGCTGGGCGTGTCGAAGATACCCTATAGTACAGTTATATACGTGCGTCGCTCGGGCGAAGAAAACCGCAAATCTCTCCGGAGGATTTCCCACTCGCGCGAGCCGTGCACAGCCTGCACCGAGCTGCAGCAGCAGCGAAAATATCGCGGCGTGGGGTGGCGGCCGCTGCACAGACATTTATATAAAATTTCATCTCCTTGAAGATTTTCTGATCGGCTGCAATTGTTGTAGCGACAAAATAGAAAATTCTCCAATATACAAGACCCAAAGACCAACGTCGGCAGCGTCGAAGCGCTTTCTTACGGCGCCGAGTCGGAGAATTTTTCGCCCTTTCTTTTTTCCTTCTGTTAAGACTTCTCCCAGCGACAAATGCCACAGCTATACAATTTGCTTTTCCATTATTTGAACGCTAGGCGTTGGATTATACATATATACATATCTCGTGTACGTATATACGTGCAACATTGTTACGCTTACGCGACGACAGTTTGTCCTGTATAAAATGAAAAGCGAACAATGGATTTTCGGGCTTTTAATTAAAACGACGAGCTTTGGGGTGGAAAGAGCTCGCGATCGATTGGATGCTAGCTGCTTAAAAGCCTATTTAGTTCGAAAACATTTTCTTGAATTCGCTGATTGCAGCGTTCAATATACAAAGCCGACGAATCTGTCGATGAGTTTTGCCATTTTTACCCTTTCATTTCGAACGCGCATTCAACTTTTCATTTTCACTAAGTCTTTGTCAATAAATAGTATATTTTGCACCCTGGCTTTGCCTTAGCTGATAAGTTTCACGTGCTCGGAAACTTTCATTTTTTACTATATGGGTGCAAATATACAGTTTTAGTGAATCCCCCAGACTAAAATAATATTTTGATTTTTCTTGTCAGTTGCAAAATGTTACTTCAAGTTGAAGTGACTCAAAAAATTTAATTTTCATATTCAATTCATTGTAATCATAAAATGAGGTCTATTTTGTATACCCAGATAGTTTTCCTGCCGAATAAACCTCCAATGGCTAACTCAAAAATTAAGGCAAGACGTTCAAATAAATTCTGCTTTTCATCGCATTTTAGAAGATGCCTAGACCAGCCAAAAATAAAATGTTCAAACTTGTTTTCTGAAAATTCTACTAAATATATTATTTTTTTTTTTAATTTATATGACCTTCGTTTTGATGCTGCATAGGTCGTGTCTTTTTTATGTATTCAGTAGCAATTACGGGAAAAAATATAAAAAATTTAATTTTTGGGCGAACTTCGCCTCAGGAAGTGGTATGATCAAGCTTTTTTTCGAAACTATTCTATTTTTTTTCGTTTTGTTCAATAGATAAAATTATATTAGTTTTTTTCGTTACAAATAAATTTGAGACATTATTTCATTTAAATTATTAACATTTTAAAATTTATTTTGTTACAAACAAAAAATGTTTAATAACGGATATACGTCTAGAAGCTAAAATACACGATGGACCAAAATATTTCAAAGTCAAAATAATTTTATATGTGAATTAATTATTTACAATAAATATGTGCCATATAAATAAATGGATTTTAAGGCACAGTTAACTTTTTTATTGTACACAATTTGAGACAAATGCGTCATCGGTGGATTAGCAATGAATTAAAAACTAGTTTACAATTATATTCAAGAATTCTAACCGTTTAACTAGATATGTATTATCAAAAACCATACCGTTTTTTTTTTCGTGCACTACGTCTGATCAATTTTCCATTTTAAGTAATGAATATAAATATTTTCGATTTTGATCACATTTGGTAAAAGAGATAAGTCACTAAACTGAAGGTTATAATTCGATCATTTATAAGACATTACCTATTAGTATATACAATTTTTTCTTAATTTCTTCATCAGGAATGATACTTAAATAATAATATCTTACACGTGAATACAAGAAAAAGTACATACATCTTTGAGAAACATTTTAAATTATTGTATGTACACATTGATTGCATTTAGAAAAATTAAACTCTACAAAATATAATAAATTTACATATTATGAGAGCTGCTGTAATACTCGTTTAACTAATTAGATATATTTCATGACGTGATGTATTATTCTGCATTATGTTACAGAACTCATTTTAGCTTTCAATTTTAGTAAAAAGTTATTAACAGTAAAAAGTTTTATGCTCATAATTTAATATACATAATAACTTTACAATAAAATTTGTGTATTTATATACAATTCGTAATATTTAAAAATTTTTCGTGTGGTCTGAATTAATAGTACATTGCGTAATTAAGACGGTAACTTGTGCCTTTGAACCCTTGCTGAGATTGAAATGCAAACTGACACTCGTACAAGATGGACAACCGCCCCAAGTAAGTAGTGTATTTTTATCACAGCGTACGGCAAATTAATTTTACAATTTTTTCCGCACGGATTGACGCACAGAAAGTAACACTTCCCGCACACTATGATAAGAAGTGAGTTTTTTTTTTTTTAACTTCGCAATCTAATTGAGTTGAGGTATTAATTTTTATTAAATCAAATTATATTTTTTATTAAGATTAAATCCGTATAAATATAAAGTATCACTGCCAGCCAATATATTTAGGAATTACCCTCTGTAAGAGGTAAAGTATAAATATAATGTGTAGAATATTAAATTGATGTTGCATTTAATATAAACACAAATCAATTTTTCAGCTCAAAGCTGGTAAAAAATAATTTTCAACAGCTTCAATAATCTTTTTAAGTCTGGGTATGAAAAATCATATGCCAGTTTAAGTCACGAAAAAATAAAGCTCCAGAGCACGTTTTTATCGGTTGTAGCGAAGCCGAGGCTAATTAAACGTACCCTAGGACTATTAAGTATCTTCACATTTTCAATTGTAAGAAGCAGAATTTATATCTAATGACTAATCACTCATGAATCTGTAAGTTCTTTTAAAATTTCAGCAGTTTGTTTTGAATTCAAATGATTTTCTTTAAGATGCTTACCATATGCAGCTCGAGAAACAAGAATATCAAAACAAACTCTACACCGAAATTTTTTCGTGTCTGAAGATTTATTTGCTGAGTCTGATACTGTTATAGTCTCATATCCATTGTTATGAGTTTTCATATGCTGTGTACGTTCCGACAAGGAACCAAAAGATTGATTACAAATATCACAAGAAAATTTGATATCATTGTGATGTGTATAGCTATGGTTCCTGCAATTAGGCATAATATTCATCAGTTAATTGATATTACTGTAGCTCAAACGCGAAAAATAAAGTAATAAATTATTAAAATTTATCAAAATTTAGTTCAATACAAACCTCAGCATTTTTCTTGAATCAAATGTTTTTTCACACTGCGAACATGCATAATTCGAGTGACTCTTAAAGTGCTGGACTTTTTTATCTTCTGCAACTTGTTCACCACAGGTTTTACATTTATACATTTTTTCTTTCAATTTTCTATGTTCAACATTAATATGTACTTGTAGTTGTATTTTATTATCAAAATTTCGATTGCATATTGTACATGCCATAGACAATTTATGCAAGTGTGTGTCAAGGTGGTTAAAAAGCTGTTGAATTCGTGCAAGTTTCTTATTACATACAAGACATTGCAAAATATTCATATCTACATGAGATTCTAAATGGCTCCTAAACAAACAAATATAATAAAATTACATTTTCATATAATTTTTATTTTTTATATATTTAAAGTAAATACCTCATTTTTCCTTCCGTATGCAAATGTTTTGAGCAGAGAGCACAAACAAATAATTTTATGTCAACATGTTCATTCAAGTGATCGACTAAAGAACTACTTGAGTAGAATTTTTCATTACACACTGGACATTGAATATCATTTTCCTCATTATCAATGTGACATTCAATTTTGTGTTTCAAAACTTCCAAATAAGACTCAAATTGCTGCGAGCAAATAGGGCATATATCTGGTATATCAAGTATAATTTGTTTAATTAAATTTTTCATTCGTATTTCATTAATAGTTTTTATATCTTCCATTGGCGATAATCCCATGCTGGCCAAACAAGTGGAATTTTTCTTAGAAATATGATTATCTTTAGGCATTTCAGAATTATCATCAATGATGTCAATTTGGATGATATTTTTAGGTTGATCCATAATTTTTGGAGAAATATCAGCAATTGATTTTACTGACTCAATTTGGAGCACATTGTCTTCATAATCATCATCTCTGAATGCAACTTTTTTTGGTACTTTTGATAATGTAACATTGTTTGTTTGTGATACTTTTCTTTTCAATTTTGGTTTAGTCTTATTTTTAATACTTTTTGAACTAGGCTTATCAATTTCCGGATAAATATATATTGAAGATACATCACTTTCAGAAACAAAGGCCATGTCCTTAAGGAAAAGAATAATTACAATAGGAATCTTTTACTTTCTTTTAAATAGTCATAAAAAGTTACCTCATCATTTTCTGAAAAACCATGAACCGATGAAGACTTGGATTCGTTATGAGATTTATATAATTGATTGTTTTTAGAATTATTTTCTGATTTAAGTCGTGGCCCTGTAAATTTGCTTTGATTTGATTTTAATTGTTTTTTAACTCTTTCAACTTCTAATCTTGCTTCCTCCGATGCATACTCCACTTGATATTCATCCTCACTTGATGTAGCTGGCTTGGAAATATCTTTTCAACAAATACAAAATTAAACTATAATAATTAATTCATTGATAATTAATAAAAGAAATAGAATATAATTCTTACCCATAGGAGTTTTATAACTTTTTTTTAATTTGATATCAGCCATTTCACATTGATCTTTGAAACAATACAAAGAATCCACCATAAATATACACTTTTTACACATCATTTGTGGTAAGTTATCATTTTTGTAAACCTATAATCAATCATAAATACAAATTATTTACTCGGATAAAGGATTTTATTAAAAATGAAAAATAAATTAATAAAATATAGTATATAAGGGTTTTGTTTGGAATGATAATAGAAGATGTTTTAAAAATATTAAAGTACAGATGAATAGAGAATACGAATTCGAAACTAGGAAATATGTAAATGAACTGAATTAGTATGATGTTTAAGTAATAAAAAATAAGTAAATAAGATTTATTTAAAAAGCTAACCTCAATGTTTGTAGTATTATAAAGCTTTTCGCTCAAATTGTGCACATAATAATCTTCTGAAAATATGTTGACGAGTTCACCGCAGGTGGCTAAACACGTTCTGCATATTTGTTGCTGCATTTTGGCCATTTTCAAAAACAAATAACTGTCAAGCCGCACAATTGACGATAGCACTTGTCGCCGTCGGTAATGAATATCAACAAATCGCCATCACAACATTACTTTGAATGCAGTATAAAGTGTAAACACTGCACATAAATGCAATTAAGAATACAATTATGCCCACTAAAAGTCGTTGCATGCACAGATTCAAAGCTTATGTTTTTGATTTTGACACAAATTCGACAGTAAAAAATATGCGTCTACATTCGCGCGTGTTTGCTAAGGTAAACTATATTCAGCAATGATGCGTGCTTTGAACATATCCTAGCCAGCGTTGTATTGTAAACTACCATATATGTGTCAGATGGCTCATGGCTGTTATATTTACTTATATGTCGCAGACTCGCAGCAGACTGCTCGTTCTTCTTTATCGACATGCGCACCACAGCCATGTCTCCCTGATTTCAAAAATACTCATTTAGGGATGCAATTACACAATTTAGCTGTAATTTCGTAAAAATTATATAAATAATGTTGACAAACAATAAAATTACAAAACAAGCCAATTAATGGTAAAAATTTGAAACATTTTAAATTGTAAATGTTTGGTTTTTAAGCTTTTACTAATTTTGAACATTTCTACTGCCAGGGTATTCCAGTGTGGAAATTCACGTAAAAACGTGAAATTCGTAGAAAAAACCGAATATTAACAATTTTGATTGTTTCGTAAGTGTTGTAAAATCTAAAAGTAAAATCCATGTACCATGTACAAAAAAGAATACATTGAAAAATTATCTGAATTTATAAAACCGTTTAAAAAAGTATCATTGCTAAACATTGCTAAACATTGCTAAACATTGCTAAACATTGTTATCATTGCTAAACAAGATGTAACAATGTATCATTCAGACATGTTAATGTTGAGTACTTTTATTTGTATGCACAAGGAGATTGTGTGTGTGACAAATAAAAACCCAACAAAGGTATTGAAATTAAATTTTTTAATTGTTTAAAATATTGACATTTTGTGATCAATTAATACACACAGTGATGGGATTTTTAAGATGGAGTGAAGATATAAACAATTAATAAACATTTTTCTCGATAAATTTTATTTCTATTTGTATAATAATGTACACACTTGAACTTAAATTTACGTCCTACTTTATTTTTTTAAGTAAATTTGTCAATACCTATCTACAAACACACATAACTCATACACTTATTTTCTATTACTACAGTTACGATCAATCTTGAGGTGAAAAAATATGTTTATAGATACTACATTTAAAATTTTTTGTAATTTAGATATCGGCAATTTTCGAATGCATTTCTCGAAACCTTCTGAAAATGTTAATATGATCTTCATAGATGCCTTCGTTGTTTAAAAGTATTTTAAAGCGTTTGAAAATTATCCATTTTCATTCTACCTTTAGAGACCTCTGGATTACATAAAAAAGATTCAACATCTATTCACACTATCATATTTTTTGATAACTTTAATAATTCTGTAAATATTTTGAAATTTTTAAAATAAACATTAATGGAATGATCAAAGATTGTATTATTACACATTATAAGTGTCTTGAACTTACGAAAAAATATCAACACATTAAAACTACGATAAACAGTCAAACGAATCGGGTAGTTGGAAATTGATTCTTTTACTGACTACCAGTTACATATGGACAATTATCTGCAAATCGAATGGCCAAAATAAAAAATTTCCTGCTAAAGAAAAAATTAATTTTTTTCAGAGCCCACTACCTGTTTTTAGGGTCACAAAGTCGGCGATTTTCTAAAATTCATGGTTATAGCCAAAATTTAAAAAAATCTTAGCTCAACCTTGAGCGATGTTAACATAGAAATATAAAAAGCTATATTTTATCAAGTTCGATGGAGATTTTCATCTAAAATATCCTACATTTTTTATTGCGCCACTAATACTAACGACGTCTGAAAATCTGAGAGTCAAGGCTAAAAAAAAGCGAAAAGTAGCCTATTTTCGACTTATAGTTTTTTCAATACTATCGGATTTTTCATGACCGTTAGACTTGAAAGCCAATTACAACAACTGAGGAGGTACTAATTAACATCGTAAGGAAATTTAAAACTTTTATGCGATTAGATTTCCACTTTTATACTTCTCTCCACAGTGGCAAACTACTCAAAAGGCTCAGATCCTTAGGAGTATTTTTTCTAAATGTATACACAATTTCCAAAGAATAAGCTAAGTATGTTTTTTTCTAAAATCCCTCTGGACTGAGCTGGAAATTTTTTTCAATATCAGCATAGCTTTGTAATTAGGAGAAGCGCCAATTGTGAGCCTCTGAAAATAGTTAATGGATGGTCCGAATAATTTTAATAAAATGTAGGGATAATTAAGACATAAAAAACAAGTTTCGCAAGCCAGCAAATTAGAAAAAAAATCGTCAGCTATTAGATTTCTCAGATAATTGGCAATTTACAGAGACGAATGAAGATAAAAACAGTAATAGTTGATAGATTCCGACGGGAAAGAGGTTCGTTCCGAGCAACGCTCCGAAACAAATTGTCAAACTTGCTTGGGTCCGAATTTACACAGCTACGGCGACCAGTTGGGACTCGTGCTCTTCGCTCACAGGTGTCGAGGGTGTCTCCGTAATGGGCGTCGGTGGGTCACCTACGTCACCGCTGCTCGCTGGATTTTCCGTTGTCGCTGCAGTTAAAAAAATAAAAATTGATTCATTTGATTTTCTCGATGCTTTTTTTGTGTGGCTACGACTCGAAGGAAATCAATCACGAACGATGCACACCTGTAAAGGAGCTGGCTCGACTTCTGGCCGGCCAGCAGACACGGCAGAGTGGCTTGAGCAGTTTGAAGCGCAGCCCCGAGCGCAGCCTCAACAGAACGTAGATGTACGGGTCCAGAGTGAAGTGCAAACAGAGGAGGATGTCGGCGGCCTTTTGAAAGCCTATTATCAGACGCCGTAGCAGGACACGATCCTGCGGTAACCTTTGCAAGTACTGAGCCAGCGGAATTGATACCTGCAAAACAAGAGGGAGCACGACGAGACGAGCGCGTCTTTACATTTAATTACCACAACGTATCGTATTAGAATTCGTAGCAGTCTTCGCCACATTCGTCGTGGCGAGAGATCAACTTGGTTACGAGAGGGCACATGCGAGAAAATGCGAGGAATACTCGATGAGGACGAGCCATCGAGGAAACATGCTTAGTATTCGATGCCGTACGTGACGCGTGTACCGATTTATGCACATATGGATTTCAAATGATTTTTCAACGTCCGGAAGTTGGAGCGCGATCGAGAGGAGAACGTGCGCATAATTAGGAGAGCTGAGAGTTATGATTTTTCTCGATACGAGCCGAGTTCAATACTCGGCACGGCTGCATATTGCCAAAAAACACCTTGATTTACTGCGAAGCAACGATGTGACTCAAGAAATGGTATAGGCAAGTAAGTGCATTCGCGTGCGAAACTATATCAATAAGTTTCACATCTCGGCGATTGAAAGCTAATATCGTGATTATTGATAATTCGATAGACGTGCGATTCGCAGTGAGAGAGAGAGAGAGAGAGAGAGGGAGGCAAGGAGGGGAGGTGGTACGAAGGACGCGCTAATAAATACAAAATAATAATTTTGTATAATGGTCACGTGCGTATGGCAAGATGCTGCTGCAGCGACCAGGCATATATGCATCGCATATAGCCTCGTGCCGCATTTGTAAAACGGCCGTAAAAGCCCTCTCAAGGGATGCAGCCATGGCTCGCACACGAGCGCGGCATTGCGGCTTCCGGAAATCACAGTTGGACGCGACGCGTACGTGTAACGAAGGGCACGTGTTATTGTCGTTTCCGATCGACCCATGATTAATCCTGACAATGAGATTTCGAGCTAATACACGGTTCATATATCCCTTTCTCGATGCATTTTAATCGATATTTTATAGTTGAATCATTTTTAGTTGTGTAGAATAAAAAAACACTTGATTAAAATAAAAATCATCTTTCAATTTCGATACACGTATTTTTTTATTCACGTACACAACCAGATCTAAGCATCTCTTTTCATCGAAAAATGAAAAAAAAAAAATTCTACGATTAAAGCAAATCAAGTAAAAGTACAACAATGATACGCACCATCTGCGGCATCCAGCAGAGCAAGAAGGAAATTGAGAGCATAGCCATGAGCTTGGCGAAAGCTCGCTCCTCGGCCGTTATTCCGAGCTCCTGTGGTTGGCTGTCGACGTTCAGCAGAGGTCTCGCCCTCGACGAGGCGCGAGATATGCGACGCAGAGCCCCGTTGCGTCGGCCAAGACGACGCAGCGCATTCGCCACGGCCAAGTTGCACCAGACGATCGACAGGCACAGGATCGTACCTGTTGAAATCGAGCCCGATTAATTTTTCTCTGGACGTGATTAGCCAAAAAATGATAAATCTTACCGAAGGTGAACCAGACGTAGGCGTAAGCGACGTCGACGGGCTCGACGGCGTCCCGATACCTCAGGCACTTGACGCCCTTGTCGGTGACCTTCTCGTAGAGTCCGAAGCCGAAGAAGGGCAGCATCGTCAGGGTGAGCGCGACCAGCCACAAGACAATCATGCAGCGTACGATCATCTGGGATGTTACCTGCTAAATATCAACGTGTCACCGAGTTCGTCGATGTATTACAGCTAATGAACTGTTTTTCGCGTGACCCGCAATTACATGCAGCTGTATATTAACAGCTCGCGATCGTAGTATTCGTATTGCCGCCCTCCCGACGTGCGCAAAAGTTCAATGCTCGCGAAAATCGTCAAGATTCTTTCGCACGCCGCTCACCACCAGACGCTGTTAACGATGTGTCTCGTTCTGCTCGTTTTTCTTTTTTTTTTTTCTCCGAGTCGTATAGGAAATTTTTCGTTTCGCTCGCTAAAGCTCATTGTGTGCGTGCAACACGCGTCGATTTATATATGGTTCTCTTCACGAGCAATGCTCGCGATGCTTAATTATTCTTGGCAGCGACACAATGACGAGCCGATCGCGAGTATCAAGCTATAAGACTTGCAAAACATAAAAAAAAAGATTGCGCTCGCGAATCACAGCGATCCTTCCGCCAAGACTGAAATAGATGCGCATCTTCGAGATTCGTCGCGACGCTCTCGTGCGCCGCTCGACAACCTTGACTCGAAAGTTCCATAATTGCCAAGATTGACAACTCGTCGGGATGTTTCGAGCTTTTAAAAGTTGCGCCGATGCGCTTCATCGCACATCGTGTACCCGTTATTCAACGTGGATGCGCTAATAATTGATCCGATAACTCAATCGACCCCCTGCCGTCTCTCAATAAGAAAAATGTAATAAAATAATTGACGCGTTCGCTCTATGATCTATACTCGGGTCATTTTTTTTCTTTCCCCGCAAACGTTCAAAGTACGCAAAAGTACGCAACGCCTACCTTCTGATAAACGAAGGGCCTGGTGAGAGCCAGCCATCTCTCTCCGGCCATGACCAGAGCCACGCAGCCGCTGAACAGGCCGAAGAGCCGCCAGATCACGTGCAGGTAGCAGAAGCTGCCGTTGACGAAGATCCGCGAGATGTACATCTGGGCCCAGGTGCCGATCATGGCGATCAGGTCGTTGACGGTCAGGCAGCGCAGCATCAGCAGGTGCTTTCTGTTTCGGCCCTGCAACACGATCCGCGTTATATTTATCTGCGTCGAGCTTTCGGCTCTCCGTGACACTAACCCAGGTGTCGTGCCGCGGGCCGCCGCCTCTTCACTTCGATAAATAAGCATCGGCGTAAAGTAGGCCACTGCCGATCGTGAATACGCGAGCAGCGCCGAATCGTCGACTTACCTTGTCCTTGCACAAGAGTATGATGAGCGCCACGATGTTTCCCACGATACCTACGACGTACACGAGATTCAACACGACGAAGGCAATTATGGTGGTCGATCGACTTTTCACGGGCATCAAAGCCGTCGCGTTCATGGTTGCGTTGGCAAGACTCGCCGCTGCCGCTTCCAATGGTATTCGAATGTTTTCCATTGATTTGATTTATACCTTTTTTTTCAATGACTTAGAATTAGCTTACAGCACTAGCCCAAAAACTTTGAGCGGAAACTCGATTGAGAATCAATCTTTGCGCAAACTACGTAGTTTAGCGATTCTGCTCTATTTCAATTTCGCTCCCTGTAATCTATTTCGTTTGGTGTAACGAACAAATTAAACCCAAGACGTTCAAAGCCTCGCAAACTCGTTCATGATTCGCAAGCTCGTTTACAGAGCTCGAAACTCCGCGTTTACGCCAGTAGGCAAACACGCACCCGCGCACTTTGAAATACGTAAAAACGCAATTGCCGATTGATATCGGTCGGAAAATAAAAAATTAATTCTTCACTCGAAAAAGAAATGGATGAATAAAAATTTTCTGATCTCGAGTGAAAGAGGTGAGCGATGTTTACCTCGGCCGAGTATTTACTCAACTGTTCGAGTCCACGCGGTCCTAAGGAGTTTTGTTTTGCGCGCTTGACCAACGGCGTGGCAGCGCGCGCGACGCGTCTTCTTTCTCCTACTCCCTCGACGCTCGTTGCTTCGTCATTCGCTCGGGACACGATCACTCGCTCCATCCCTCTTCTTTCGAAATTAAATAATACCCACGATTGTACGGGTTATTTTCTCCATTTTTTTTTCCATTTCCATTTTTAAACAACAATTATTCATTGATTAGAAGCGACCTAGTTGCTTCGATGCGATATCTGAATAGATTTAATTGTGCCCGCTGCGAATAACTTTAATCGGCTTTTCTTTTTTACGGCGAACAATCGAGCGTATTATAGTGTGGATGAGGTAGCCAACAAAATATCTTTTAATGTATTTGCATGGAATGTAGATGAAAAAGAAATATTACCACGTCGATTTTTCATAGTCTGCTGAAAAATATATTGCCAAAACGTTCGCATCTCAAAGTTTGATTGAATTTCTCAATAAGAACATATTGAATCAAGTCGTCCTCTGCATGAAGCTCCTTGAACCTTCAATGATCCGTATGGCTCTTTCAGTAGATCACGTACGAGCAATCGACCCCAAACTTTTAAAGGGACGAACCTACTGTGAGTACTACTGTCATATCACACGATAATAAATATTTTCCAAAATCTCGCTATTTCTTCGTTCTTTTCCTCTCGACTGGAGCATAAATATTTTTTTTGGCACGATATAATATACCCAATGAACTTTACGAGTTTCTTCGTCAAGTGTCGACTGGTCTCTCAGAACGATCTCGTATGCTAAATAATTCGACACGTAATTCGTGTTACGCGATGGTGTACAAATATCGTCTATATAAGCACGAGCTCGCAAGCTCGTATAAAAGCTGCAGCACGCGGCCAAAACAAATAGGACAATTCGTGTGAGGCTCCGCGCGCATCGCGTTTGTCTTTTAGCTCCTCTCATATACATCAACGATACACGCGTGTGAGTGAGTGTAATCGTAGTCGAAGTTCGCAGCTGTCATTGTGATCGTTTATAATGAGTATGTATAGCAAAAGGCACGAATTACTCGAGATGAATATTCAAGTGGCGCGATCATACATAGCATTACACAGCTTCGCGAAGTCACGTATGCCACACGCGCTGGACTAGCTGCTGACCATTCATCGTCTATCGACTCGCACGCAATTTTCGCAATTTTCACATTGCGAAAATGTATGGAATCAAATTCGAAATTACGAGCTGCGAAGATCGGTGCTAGTAGGCGAGAAAATCGAGCGCAGACTGTCGATGGAAAAGTCCAAGCGCAGCGGTTGACTTGATGCGACCAGCACAGTAAGGTGCGAAAGATCAGACATCCTCTTGGAGTCGATCGTACGTGAAAAAGTGAAAAATAAAGTCGAAAAAAGCTGCGTGTGTCCGAAGGAAGGTGCGGGCGCGACATGAAACGCGCCGAGTAGAGCTCGTTCTCGGTATTGCGAGATGAAGCGATAAACGGCCGACGAAAAAGAGGAAGAATTTCATCGGTGTCTTAGCGATCGGTACAATGGACAATGCCGAAAGTGTATACACACAGCTTATACATACCTATAGGCGATTCGTTAGACAACGCAGTCACGCAGTCGGCCAGGCAGATATAGCTAGTGCCACCGGGACAGGGAAGGGATCGCCGATCGCCGAGCGCATCGGCCGTGTGTGTAGGATATATAGACAGCAGCAGCGCATGCGAATCGATTTTCTTGGTGCGTGCCGAGCGTTGGGCTGCGCTCGCTGCATGTTAATCGGCGGCTGCAGCTCGAGCTAGCGATTCGTCGTCGTCGTCGTCGATGTGCATCGCCTAGTGCATCCACGCGCGAGCGCGCACGTACGCGCCTACATCGAGGAACGCGCGGACACTTTATGGGCTTTTTCCGACGTTTTTGTTTTCTACAATCGGCCGTATATACCTACGATGGGCGCCTAGTCTGTCTCGCGATTTCGGTCGCGACCAACCTGGGATCGGAAGCTGCTATGTGTCTGCGCGGCCAAGAAAATATACGAGGGAAAAATTAGCCGTTGAGCAGTTACATATATAAGCTCGCGAGCGTAGGCTCTGCATTCTTAATCAGACGCTCGTGGCCAATTATCATAGCGAGCCCATGGCAATTCCAATTATGCCGCTCGGAGCTAATTGTGCGCGTACATCGCATCGCGGCCGGTTTTTTCCGTTATACGTCGAGTGGTACGCACACGTGTCCACCTGCATGCAGCATTGTAAAGAAAAGCCAAATAAATTATTCATATTCGTCCACCATGAAATTCTTCCTTATGGGCACGTAGGCGACGAGTCACATGATCGATAGCAGCAGCACATCGGATGATGCACGAGGGAAAATTTAAGGCCAGAGCTTGGCGTGTCGTAGCTGTGGCATTGCGCGCAAGCTCCGAAAGCACCGACCATCTCCTCCGTCGCTAAGTTTAGAACGCGACGAAAATAACGCGTGGGCCAGAGCTGCTGCCACATACACGCTTATGTGTCGTCGCCTCTGCTTGATTCGCGTGTATTTTGTATTATGTGTGCGTATACACAACCGATGAGCCAACGTGTCTTTGCACCGAGCGACAGTAGTACCTTCCGTTTCGTCCCATCACGTACATAATATTATATCGATAATACGCGCTGTACAACGTTACTGCGCTTTAAAGCTCGATCGCAGCTGTGCTTGTAGCAACGAGTGCCCCTCTAGGTCGCATCTTCGTCGCAGATTTCCAGAAAAACAATTCAACGAGGTACTTCTGGTAGATATTCACACTTTTAGTAGTACTCCGATTTTTCTCCATTATCCGGACGTTGAGCTTTTTTGCTCGAAAAAGCTGCTATTCACTCCGTTAGATTAGAGCCTTGAGATATTTTTAAAGTTAATTACCACTGCTATGCAGTAAAGCACGTATACTTTTAAAACCCATAGAGTATGGGCTATTAATAAACCATCGAATGCTGAATTATAATACGCGTAAGATAGCTGCGTGTCTGTATCTATTATCGCGCCTACATTTACGTTTACGCAAAACTCAATATTACGGTTTATTTTTCAATCGTCGAGCTAATCTCAAGTTTGTCATTAAACGCGACAACGTGAGCTACATTTAGTTTTGCTGCCTATTTGTCGTACTGCGCTGTTCTTTGCCAATAATAATGATGCTGAGTAACTTTGTTTTTCTTTTATTTTCATGCGCCAAGTTGTTGAACGATCGAGCGTCCTTATAAGCACCTTCGAGTGTTGTTCAAGAAATTTCAATTCTCTTTGTCTGTGCGTCTGCATCGATCTCAATCCAATATCAAATTTTCCCTGAAATTCTATGCAATCCTATCTCAGAATTTTTGGATTATAAGCGCGATCCTACTGCAGAGCGCAAATGCACATCGTGTGCTGCAAATAATTTCGTAGTTTCTAGTCCCGTCGCGCCCTCTGTAAACTCGCATACTCTACCGGCAATCTCTGTTTGTTTACTCACATTCATTTCATTGTATTTCAGTTGTCCTGTACGTCCATTTGATTATTGATACTAATCGATAAGACTGACTGAATTTTTCATTGCAATTTCTAATCGTTGATGAGCATAAACAATGGAGACCAATACCCGTGCTGCTGTGATAACCGACAGTAATGAAGCTGTAAGTACTATAACCCTTTGTAAAAACCATACTTGCATAGCACTCATAATACTCGTCCTTCAATATTTTGCTTTACTGTTATGACAAAACATATTAGCTCTTATCTTTAATTTATTTTACTAATTTTCCCAATTTCAAAATGTACATTTTTATTTCAAGGTTGCTCCTGTCGATAACAAAACTCTGGCCAAAGACAAAAAAGCAAGAAAAGCAGCTGAAAAACAGCTTGAACAATTCTTCAAAAGCCCAAATGGCCCCCTGTCAGTGGAAGAAAAACTGCAAATTTTAAGTGGAAAGTACTTGGACATTGTGGATGAAAACCGTAAACTGCAATCATCTTTGAAACAAGCACACAAAAGAGTAGAATCAGCTCTGAAAGAGCAAAGTCAAGCAGAATCAGAAAAAAGTAAAACTGTATTAGCTAAGAGTCGCCTTGAAAGTTTGTGCAGAGAATTACAAAGACAAAATAAAATTGTAAAAGAAGAAAGCCTTCTCAAACTTAAAGAGGAAGAAGAAAAGAGAAAAGAAGTATCTGCACAGTTTCAGACAACTTTGCAAGAGTTTACGCAACTGATGACTGAAACAAACGAGAAAAATGCCAAATTAAACAACGACAATATGGAAATTCAAAAGAAATTCAAGTCAGTTTTTAATGAAATGGACTTGAGAGAGCAACATTTTGAAAGCATGCATCAATTGATGAATTGCAAACTTCAAGCTGCAGATGCAAAATTAAATCAAGTCACCTTGGAATTGACGGAAGAAAAAGAAGTTCTTTTGAAAGAGAAGGCTGCATTATTGCTAAAACTTGCAGAGTATCATGCAAAAATAAAAGAACTTCAAATAATTGAAGCTAACTTACGTTCACAAGTAGACATGTACTCTGAAAAATATGAAGAGTTTCAAAATACTTTGACCAAGAGTAATCAGGTTTTCGGTGGATTCAATACTGAAATTGAAAAGGTAAAATTTATAGATCATGATAATTTATCTTTATTTTATTATTATTATTGTTATTATTATTTTATCCATAACATTTTTATTTACTCATATTCTTCTTTACAGATGACTAAAAAAATTGTCAAATTAGAAAAAGAAACAAATATGTGGAAAAAACGATGGGAAAAGAGTAATGCAAATTTATTAGAAATGGTTACTGATCAACAAAAGAGAGATGCTGAGATTAAAACCTTAAATAAAAAATGTACAGTTCTTGAAGGATTATGTCATTCACTACAAACTGAAAGAGCAAATATGTTAGCCCAATTAAAACAAAAATCAAATGAAGAATGTGTCCGTAGTGATGCAGTTCTAGTGAACGAATCAAGTACTTCTAATAATGAGCAAACCAAAGATTTAAAGACTGAAGATGAAGTCATTGTTACGTCTGATCATAACATTGTAACTAAACAAAGTATAACTGAACCAATTAAAGACAATATTGTGGGTAGTGACCAAGACATTAAAACTGTGGAAGTTTCCTGTGAAAGTGATATTTCAGATTATGTGAAAGTAAATTCCGATCTGTCAACTGAAGATCTACAATTAAATGGAAAATCTCCAACTGAAAGTATTGTTCAAGAGGATGGACATATAAGAATTCCAAATAATACTACAAATGCAAATGAAAACCAATCTGAATCTAATACTCAATCTGATGATAGTTCACTGAAATCAGATCAGAAAATTAAGCCTTGATAAAAAAATTTTTCATTCAATAAGATCTGTTGAAAATTCCATGTTTTCAAATATTGTGAGTTTAAACATCTTTTGTTAAAAATATATTTCTTAATAATTTTCAAAAGTAGGAGAAATAGAAATCTGTAAGAAATGAAAAAAAAACTGACAACAGATATGAAGCATGACATTTTGTTAAATTATAATTTTAATTGATCTCAAAAAAGTTTCTTCAAAAAAGCAAAAAGTAATTTTAAATTATTCAAATCAAATTGTAAATAAGTATCTGATTTTTTAGCTGTAATCATATAATTTGTCATGTTCCTTTTATTTACACATTCAACCAAAATCTATGTTTGTATTTGATAACTTTTTATGAGAATTTGTATAAATTATTGTTTTAAATTGAAAAGGAAATTGTACCGTTCAACCGTCAAACTAGGTAGATGTAGGGTGTGATTGACCAAAATAATCAAACACTGTTCATCTTAATTTTTAACGAATATTTCGTGTTAGACAATGTCGTAGTGTAAATGTGTTTACTGTTATAAATTGTTTTTCAAGTCCGTTATTAAATTACTTTAAAGATGGTATTAAATACTTTATTACTCATAAAAAATGTCAATAACCCTGAGCAGTACCAGATCGTATGTTTTTTTACTGTGAACATCGTTCGAAAATGAAAATCAAACGAGTGTTTATCATATATAGTTAATGACCATCAACGAACGCAGTTTCACAACAGCAACATCATCATTGATGTTATATGGCGCTCGCGACATATGCTGTGCTCTCAGGCTCAAAAGTCATCGGATCGCACTCATCGATCCCGTTATCGAGTACTCGCTAGTGGGTCAGTGCTCCTCTCTTTTGATTCAGAAGATGTGTCGCCGAGATGCGACAAAAGAAAATACATCTCAATCTTTTTTCTCTTTCGTCGACTCTGATGCAACGATCGGCTTACCGATTTCCCCTTCGATCGAGACACAATTTCTAATCGGTTTACAAGCTCGAGGCGACGAAAAAATCCGAGTTCGCAAGCTCTTAACGAGCCGCGACGATTGGAGTACGTATTAGCGACCATCGTGAAAAGGAGCTATTATCGAATGACCAGTCCACGATACGCGAGTCGGTCTAATGTCTGAAGAGCGAGGGCGATTCCGCCGCCCGCAGGCTTACGCGCACGATACGTCCGAAAACGGCAGCTCTCCTTATGGATATTATGTACCTGCTACACACATGTGTACGTACAGGTGTACATCGCGCGTAATTCAAAGGGGGAGGAGGCCTTTCTCTCTTTCGCGCGAGTGTCCCCGCTCCTTTCTATATATCACACACATACACACACACACACACACGGGGGGGCCCCGTTTATCCGAGTCTACGTGCCGCGGACGGGGTCCGTTCGCGCGCGCGGACACGCGTCTTTCTCTCTCATACGGTACGGCATTTTATTCAGTGTATACCTGTGCGGCCTCGCGGTATAAACTCGAGCGCAGCTCGGCCACCTTCTCTCTCGCTCTCTGTTTTTCTCTCCGTCGTTCACGCGCGCGAATCTACGAAGCCATAGACGACGAGTATCAGTGCGCGTATCGATACAGTGTGTTGTTCTTCGCCGAAAACCCAGCCTTTGAACATTGCTGCACGGGCTTTTGATTTTTTTCTTGTTGTCTCGAGCGATTTTTTCAAGTGATTCAACATGCGGATCATCGAAATTTTGTCATTTTTTATCTTTCTAGGTATGTAAACACGACATTTTTCTTTCACCGTTCTCGAATTAAAAAAATCGATTTGTCATAAAATATACGCGTGTGCCTGACCGATGCACAAAATTTTCTTTCCAAATCAATTTCCAGAATATTCACGTGCAGAAACTTTGTCTCGAATTTTCTTGATTTGTGCGCGAGCAAAAGTACTACAACACGAATGCAGCATCACGCACGATCGAGCGCGCAAATGAGCGGCAATTTTCCGGGAATAAAAAAAAGAAAGATCGCTGGACGACAAGAGTGTTTCTCTCTGCCCGTGGTTTTTCTTTTCTTTTTTTTTTTCTGTATCGGGAGTTCTCTTTTATTTCCCATTGCGATTCGTGAACTTGCACGCGGTACGTAAACGCACGCGACGACAGGAGCTTTTTTTTATGCTATCCGGTACTTCGCGTAGACGAAATCGTTTGATCGGTGTAAACATCAAATTTTAATTATTTTTATTTTTAGATCTTGGATTATTATTTTAATTTTTCTAGTCTTAAGCGTCTCGAGATTTCTATTGGGTTATGGGGTATCTCTATACCTTTTACATTTCATACGGTTTTATTTCATTTACAATGTATACATATTCTGTGCTATTAATTTCTGACTTTAAGACTGACTTGATGGCTCTTATTATACTATCAATTAATATATCTGACGCTCAATCTTTTTCTGATATTTTTATATAGACTAACGTGTACATCCAGTATGCATATAAATGGTTATTGATTTACCTTGTAAATTATGTAAATATATCTAATTCTTTTCAAAGTTAACGTCAGAAGTCGCTTCCGAAATCCAACGAAAGAATCGGCATCGTTCCTAGATAAAAAAAAGAAAGAAGTTTCAGCGCCGTAGATTAGCGATATTATTTTACAGTTACAGCGCAAATAAGTCATCCGGCAATTTTTCATCTCTATATCACCCACAAATGTTCATCACGCGTACACACGGACTATTCCCTTAGGTATTTTTATATAAATAAGGCATCTATCTTGGAGCGCGTAAATTGATAATGCGACTTCGCGCGTATCATTAGGCAAACGGTAAAAATGAGCAATCATAAGAACTCGTTTGTCTCTAAACTACACTCGGCACAGCAGACGCGCACGTACACGAGCCATACCTTATTCCTCTGATCGAACCGCGAGCTCGTCGTCGATATATATATATATAATGACGAGTAGTAGTTTCATTCCGCGGCGCGATCGCCTGGACTTGTGCGCCGTCGAGTCATTACCGATAATTAGGAATATCCGAGGGATCGACGCGAGAGAGAGAGAGAAAAAAATGCCTCGGCTCGAGGGGAAAAAGTCAAGTAAAAATTAGGCCGCGAATTTATACGTGAGAGGCTCGCGATCCGCTCGCTATTAATCAAATTGTGAAATCACACGAATCGTCGATCGTGAAAAAAAAGGGTGAACGATAGATCGACGAATGCCGCGTAGAGTCTGTGGCATATTATGGCACGCGAAGATATGCTGTAAACCACGCGGAGGTCATAATTATTGCACATCGAGACACATACACACACATACACTAGCCGTATACACATGTATTATTAAAGGAAACATTCGCTTTTTTGCCTAATGAGATAAATGACTTTTGAGATGAGATATTGAGTCGCAATCGATGCCGAAGAAGCGCGTACATACCATAAGCCGCAAGTAGCAAATGAAAGCTTCGCATGTATAAGAAAGGTACTTGTGGAATTTGAAATAGGTCAGCTCGAGCAAAATTTATGCATTTGACAAAGTAACAAAGAGAGAGAAAAAAAGTGTAATCCGCCTTTCATCTGCTAAACTTGTACATACGCAAAGTTTTAAACAACCAGTTGAAACAGAGTCTCGTGCAGTTGTGCACGGGCGATTCATCGGTATATATGGTTATATGCATGGACGGCGTCGAGAAAAAGAGTATATATATTATATTAATTATTTAACGAAGAGTCGAGTAATGGTCTGATTATTGGCTAGTCACGATCATTGTATGGTTTCACTGCCACAACATTTCACTTTCCGTCAAATAAGTATGCCTTATAAGTTATAAGTATTACTTATATATACGCATCCTCGTAAAACTTGTTGTCGTCGCGTCGTTGTCCGTACTCGATACAGCCTGGCTAGCCTAGCCATACCTACATTTGTGAAATTCATAAATTTCACTTTATTCCAAGGATACCGCTATAATTTCATCGCAGCATTTCAAATGTCACGCATAGGCATATAGGTATATGGATTTGTATGTATAGGAGGCAAATGTTATTATCATTCGAGCAAGTCGAATCGACGCTGATGGATTTTGAAATTTCTCAATCAAAAGAGGAAAGATGTGTCGTTGAGAAGATATCCAAGTTAGATTGAAATGATTATTTTGAAATAATAAATTTTTTTTTGAGATTTCTATTTCATTTAAGATATCCGGAAAGTTCGCGTATGTTTTTAAAACAATAGAACGAAGACATAACTTTGCGTTATTTTTTAGACGTTTACGTAACCTTTTAGAAAAATATTCAACAGAAATCTCAAAAAAGTGTTTCCAAATAATCATTTTATCCTGGTTCTGGTATCTCCGTTAGCGTTGTTATTCATATCAAGCGAAGGCATTCCAATTTGCAATTATAATCGCATACGGTGCGAACGTGCGAACGATGTGCTCCTGTGCGAGGATTTTCGAAGCCGCATCGCCAAGAGTGACTTTTAGCAGTCAAGACAATTCAATAATCGTAAAAAAAACCGCAAGCTCTCGACAGCACGTCATATAGTGTGCTGCATCCGAGCGAAATCTCAAAAATGGTGCGTCGGTCGAGAAGCACTCGAACTCGACGAGGATTGCAGCTCGGCACCGGAGGAACGCGCGAAACGCGTATACGAATCCGAAAAAGCCGTCTTGGCCGGTGTCCCGCGAGATTCCGTCCGAGTGAGAGGTCAAGCGCCTCGTCATCGGTATAGACATACACACGCTCAGGCCCACACTGACAGATACTTTGAGTAGAGAGAGGCGCGCGTACGGATGTGTGTATAATAATATAATAAAAATCGCGCCTGCCGAGACACGCTTTCGATGTGGGTCACTAGGCTATACGTACACACACAGAGCCGTCCCCGCTCGTATATATATACTCGACTATACGCTCGCAGACCGATCATGTGCTTAGGCTCTCTCGATCTTTCTCTCGCTTGCTTGGAATTTCCGGAAGTCGATCGCGCGGCACACGCGGACTCGCGATGCGCCGCAAAGACATTCGTATAATGAGCTCGACGGAGAGAGGCGATGATCGTTAAAAGCGATGATAATGCGCGCCACCGAGATCGCCGAATGACGATCGTTCCTCGGCCCTTACGCGCGTCCGTAAGTGCGAACATCCGCGAGACGTTTAAATACGTCGTTGCTTTCTTTACTGAGGCGACAAACATGTGAATGAATTCGACGATCGCTTGCGTGAGTCAGTGCATCGATTCGAATTAATTTATGCGTATTCGACCGCAAGCGGATCTCAAGTAAAAGGATTTTCGCATCCTTTTTCGCGCTTGTTTATCCTCGCACTTTCGTCATATTCCTGAATAATATTTGCGCGATTATCGAATGTTCGTGCGTCAAAAGGTCGCTGTAAATTACACGCATCTGCGCGCCCGTCTAATATGTGCGTAATATTTCTCGGTTACGCATACGATTAAAATTCAAAGCCACTCGTAGTCCGTTGACTTTTACCTTCGTTCAATTAAGATTATATCGATAAAAAATCGTAGATTGCACGCAGCACATATACGCAGCGGATAATATATGCCGCGAAACTAGAATATTACGCGCTCGCGTCACGCGGCGTGTACTCGCTGAAGTGCATATCCTATCGCGCACAGGCCTACATACACACACAGACACACACACATATACACACACTTTTTCTTACTATCGGTCAGAGCGAAAGGATGTTTCAATGGATTTTCAGCGAAAATAAACGTCGATTTCATCGTATGGGACAATCGAAAGTTTACGTACACTTGCATCGATTCGTCAGCTTTGACGTCTTTTCTTTTTTTTTCTTATTCTTTCGTATTGGCATAATTTTATGAACAATTTTCAAAGCTACGGCGAGGAGGAAAAATCGAGGTCAACAATGGCTATTTATTGCAATGAAACAAACATTTTTTCCTGTCATTTGTTTTGCACAAAAGACTCGAACCTTTTACTGTCAAAATAAACGATTAATCAATAATTTATACAGCAAGATGCACGGAATAATGCAAGTCAATGGATCAGCAAAATTTAAGATTTAGTAGCACAGAGTATAGTTCTTGATTGATAGCAAAAACTAAATATTTCAAAAAATAAATAAAACAAAAACCCAAGAGAGACTTTCGTCGACATTATCCTAAGTTGTCAGCTCGATTGTTGCTGCGCATACACTCGATTTCAATGAAAATCAATGAAAAAAAAATCGGCATCACAGTTTACCTAACATGATATCTATGGCATTTGTTTTTGTTGCCACTTGGTTTTTAGGCTGCACGTGGCAAATAATCAGTGGTACGTGCGTTTTAAATTCAGACTTTGGTTTCTCCTTCAGCTGCGCACTGAAAAAGTCTGGCCTATTTCGTATCCGTAATCTCGGAGGAGTCAAAGGCTACTTTGGTCTTGGTGAGTGATATGACTATGGCACCATAAAAACAAACAAACAAAAAATTATACGCTTTATTGTGTTTTTCCCATAATTTTTATTTTCATCACCATGCATTATCATCATCATAATCATCAATGTCATTGTCATTATAATCCTGCGATAACCTTGCGAAAATCCGCGTCCATTGTGAAACGAGAGGCCGTGTGCGCGCGCGACCCTTACGCTTACTTGCATCGTCATTGAAAACGATCAAACTGCGGCGACCGAATCTTCGCGCATACTTTTACTTCTCAGCCTTTGCGGATGAACGAGGAAAAAAAGTAAATAAAATAAACAGGTGGATTCGCTTCGAGTCTTGCCTTCGGACTCACGTACTCGCTGTACATAAATAATATGTAAAAGAGATACTAATCAATGGACTGGTAGTACGTTTCACTTTTTTCATCTGACTATTTTCACCTAACAACAATGCACGCGTCAACGACTTGCTCGTACAATTGCACGGCACACACACGTATTTATGCTCACACAGGCCATATATTTAAATCGCACGAGTGAAATTCGATACTTGGACAGTTTTCTCACCTTCCCTGCATTGACCTGAAACCTCGAAGCTGGCAGAACTCATCGATCGCACAAACTGATTTGTTTCCGCCGCGAGAAATTCGCGAAAGAATAACTACTCCGTCCGGTGCTCATGGGACAGTAATTATGTCAGCGCATAGAATATGTACTGTTGCTTTTGGAGAGTTGATGCTTTTTGATTTCACGAGTGGCTCGCGAGCTTGCATCTCTGCGCGAATCCATCGGACGAAGCGGGAGAAAGTCGTGTCGCGAAGCTGGCAAGAATTTCGGACGATTAACGCGCTACTCGTACACGTTTGCGAATGCAGATTATCGCGCAAAATAGCTTAAAAATAACGTCCCGGCTAAACACATCTCGCGCGTAAAGAGAGGAACCTGAGCAGATTGGATTATACCGTTGGCCCATTTTTTTTAATATCAATATACCGTTGTTCCTATCTTTTTTTCGAATATATCAAAAAAAAAAGAGAAAAAAAGCGTAGACGATCGCAATGCGACTCGGTTAAAAAACAACCATAACAAGTGAAAACATTTTTTTCTCTCAAATATTCAACCTACAAAACTATAAGAAATGAGCTCGCTGATTCGTGCATATTATTTATTAAAATTCAGGATTTTCGCGGAACGCCAGCTGGTTTACGCGTGCGGCGCTGCTCTGCGCGAATATAGATGTTCATGTGCGTGTGTTGGTGCGCCCGTGCACCTTGTAATGTGAAAGTACCACATATAAAGCACACGCGGACTAATGGATAATTCGGGTTTTATACGTGTGCGCGCGAACACACATACACACACACACACAATCACAGCGGCCAGCAAAGAACCGGGATAGTCACTGTTATAGCCTTGAAACTCGGATCAAAAAAATTTGCGAGGCTGCTGCGCTCGCCTGTTTTTCTAGAATATGGCAGCGATATACGAGAGTGCAAATTAAGTTTCGGACTTTGATAGTTTTGGACTTTTTTTCGATTTTATACAATTCGCAAAAAGAGAGTGGTATCACGTATTGGTATTCTACGTGAATCAATAAAAATAGCTGGCACGAAAAAACAAATTTGAATCACATTGAACTTTAAAATCTGCAACGAGCGTGAATTCGTGAGTGAATCAATAATAATGATTCGAGCGTTACCGTTAAAAATCCAAAATCGATTTATCGGTCATCGACCAGAACGTGATAATTGAACAAAAATAGCAAGTCGAGTACAACATTATCCTCGGAACAAGGCGCGAGTATACGTAGTAGGAAATTACGTAAGATAAAAATAAACAACAAAAGTTCACGCATGAGATGTTTATATAAAATGTATATCCAGATACAAATTATATCCTCGCGCTTTGCACGCTTTGCACCTGCATAAATCGCCTATGTAATAATATATGCGATGTATGAAAAATCACGAGCAGTCGAGCTGATGCCAGTGGCTTTATATGCACAAATTTATGTATGCCTACGCACACGCACACGCGCCTGTGTGCACAATGTGCACAAAAAGTACCGTTTTCAACCTAAGCGCACCGAAACGGCGCAGTGTGCACTCTTACTTACTTACTTACTTACTTATACGCACACATACACACGTGGGTATACCGATCGCGAGCTGAATCAACAATTAGATTTTGCAGAGAGTCGTATTCCCGAGCAAATTTTCAATACTTTTTTCATCCATTTAATTTAACTTATATTGCTTTTTTCGGGTCAGCCTATTTCTTTCGTGCTCGATGAATCGTCAAGCCCTTCACCGAGTCTATATATATCGAAAGAAATACACATCACGCTGCATTGCATCACTCGAGACATATATACGTATCCACATAATAAATTTATGTGAATTCAATGTGTCAACGTTAATTGCATATAGACTTAGAGAAGACTGAAGGCGCGGATGATCTTCAAACAATCGGGCCTTTATGAACAACGTGTGCAGCCGGGCCTGTACAAAAGCGGAGTTTCGAGCTCGCGAGATTTTTGCAAGTGTATTTGGAGTTTTTTTTTAGCGTGTATCTGCTAAACGATCGACGCTTTTTTATTCGTTATTTAAAATTATAATAAAATGTCGAAACGCTCCTTTGCAAAGTTGTAGAGGCTACATTTTTGTCTTTTCTTTCCTTTCAGCGGTGAATGCACGAGCGCAAAAAAAGATACATCGCTTTGACTCGTGTATTCTTTCTGAATGTAATCCACACAATACGATCGATTCACGATTGATTAACCATCGACGCGAATCAATTAAAAATTTCACCTATACAATTTTTTTCAATTCCACCAACATATCGCTAATTGGATGGAAATTAGAGCCAACGAAATAAATATTCTTTTATTTTCCGCTCAGACTGCCTCGTAAACACATAAGCAAGAGGACGATCCGCACTATTATGACGCGCGTTACGTACACGTAACCGCATGATTTGGAATCCCGCTAAAATTGCACTATATGCGTGCAACGATTGCTATATTTCAGCCGCACGTGTTTACGCGTGTGTGTATATAATCTCGATCGCTCGCAATCAGCGCGACGGTAATGGGTGTATACATCGGAGAAGATGCGTGAACGTTCCGCCGCGAGATGATTGAATTTTCGAATCTTTTTTGTATAAACAGCGACCGCGATACGCTACGTCGCGGTTCGAGTAACGTATCAGCCGCACTTCGCGCATAGCTAAAGTTCAATCGACGACTTTGCTTGGCTTTTTTTCCAATCGACTTTTCACACCGCATATCTGAATGATGTAATTGTCAATTGCTCAAGTTTTTTTTCCTCGCACCGATCGCACGGCAAACAACCGGCCAACCTTCGAGTCGCATCGTTGGTCTTTTTTTTATTTTATACAAAAAAAAAAAGAGTTAGCACGAACTTAATGACTTTTTTTACGAGCAACGCGCGTACCGTCCGTGAACTCAACTTACTCATTTTAATGTCTCATTATGTTCTAACAATGCATGTCTGTGTACAAACCATTAATAAACGCGTGTATGACAATTCAGTGTAGAGGTGTACAGGTTGTTCATAACTCAACTTTGGTGCGCGTGATTTTTCCAGGTCTATCGGTCGGCGACGAGCTCGGATTCGCCGACTCGCTGACGAATCTCGACAGTGGCAGTAGCAGCCGACGAAGCGCACCGGACTCGGCCAGACGAGCGGGCCATGCCACTTACTACACTATGGTAATACGCACATTTCTCGTTGCTCCGGCATACATTTACAAGAGCCTAATGACAATTTCCTATATATTTAGTCGCGCATGCCTCGGCGAGTTTATCTCGATTTATATAGCGCGAGCGAAAATGTATGCACGCGCAATGAACAGCATCTGTTTTTTTTTGCGGTGACCCTTGCCGCTCGTTCAAACACACACATGTAGATATTAATATATAAAATATAATGTAGCAACGGCACTCGGAGCTTCAAGAAATCATCATAGATGCAGAAGATTTTTTTCAAACGTAGCGCGCGCGAGGATACAAATTACTTTTTTGCCGCATTTATGCATGCGCTCGGGTTGAGCAATAACAAACGCGTATACGCGCGAAATAATATCTCGACTGTGACTCTGCTATTTACGATATGAAGTAATTCGTATCTCCTTTTTTTGTATACGTATACACAGGCTTCGCTAGACGTTTACGATTTTTTTTTGCCCTCGTTGACGCCGATCGTGCTAAATCCATAGATCATCCTCTGTAAATAAACTGTACAATGTCACATGCTCGATACACGCACTTATCACACGCATGATTTCAAATACGCACAGATGAATCCCTTCCTTGCAAGACAGGCCGGCAGAAGTCCTGCACTGCCGCCGTTCAAGCCCCTGCCGAACGGAGGCTCGCGTCCCATGGCTCAGCAGCCCGAGCATCAACGTCTCGTGGTTCAGAACAACAACAGCAGTAGCAGCAGCCAAGCCAACGCTCTGAGAACCATGCCGAGCCCGACTTTCGCCGAGCTCCAGGAGGACGTGCTGAAGCAGCAGCAACGAGTCCAGCAAGAGGCCAAACTCAAGCAGCAGCAGCAGCAGCAGCCCAACCAGCAGGAGGTCTTGGCCGCGTACATGCTGAAGCAGCAGAGAACGCAGCAGCTCGAGGCCATGAAGCAGCAGCACAACCAGCCGAAGGTTCAATTCAATCCGCAAGCTTTGCAAGCTGCTATCATGCAAACCAGGAGAATAAATCAGGTAGGTGGGTTGACGATAGGACCTGCGTGTGCACGTCTCGACGATGATGTATAATGGCATTACGAAAATCCCATCTGTACAATCGAGCCGTTTGATCGTTACGAGCGAACCTATACGCCATCCCACCTGTCCGATCTATGTGTACCTGACGCTTCTTCGCTTCGATATGCTCAATTGCCAGCGATATAATTTAAGTACGCGTCCAAAGTTTCTAACTAAACTCTCTCTGAAGCAGGGCGCGAATCAACCGGCTCGTCTTCCTAACATCGTGGCAGCTATTCCGCCGGTCAAGAGCATGGCGAGCCTCGACAAGATGGGCAACGCAGTTCCGGCCTTCGTCAGTATGCCGTCGTCGGCTGCCCGAATCACCAATCGCATCAGCGACAGTCCGACCCTCGACGATTCGACCAACGAGGTAAGTCCGATATCGCGTGCCTCGACACCTAGACCTTCTAAAATTGCACCATACACACAGTTGAACGAAAAAATTAAGCTCGATTCGTCCCCCCGATACAGTTGACAAATGACGATGATATGCAAAAACAGGTCAACAAAATGACTCTGATGTCGCTGCATCCGATCGTCGCCTCGGAGAGCGCCAATCAGCCTCTGCGCGACCAAGAGAAACGCCAGTCGATGCCGTCTCTGCCGTCGCTGGCGCCCATCCAGAGCATGGAGCCCTCCCTCAAGGCCCTGGCCGAGGCCAGCAACATCACCCTCGAGGCCCTGGAAGCGGCCATCTCGCTGAGGCAGCAGCAGCTCTTGCAGAAGCAGCAGGGACCGCCCGCCACGACGACCACCACTACTCTGGCTCCGGTCAAGAGGTATACATATATCATAATCGGCAAAACTCGTTACGACACTCGCTGATTTTTCCACAACTATATACGTGAAAAAATAATTTCTATCCGTTTGCATGCACGATTTTTCCCCGAACTCGCTGAGAAAAGAAACGCGTCCGTTAGATCAATTTCGCTCGCAGTGCAAATGACTCGTGGTTGGATAACGCGCGTGTCTGAGCGTCTCGCATGTGCTATTACATGTGTTGCGTGGCATTTATATACCTATACAGCAATGACATTTTCTTCTTCTCACTCTGTTGTGCAGCAAACCAAGCAACACCGGAGCGACGAAAGTTATGAACGCGCCCCGCGAGTATTATCCAGTTGGTTACGACAAGAACTTCGACGACAATTTCGCCAGTCGAGTGGACTTGCCCGACACCACCTTCTACTGCGGCGATCAGAAACATTTTCCCGGCCTCTACGCCGACGAGGACTTGGGATGCATGGTAATATAATCGAGACAGCGACGAATGGCTCGTTCGAGCTACGACAATTTTTTCCCCAACGACTTACGTATTTTTTGTTTTTTTTTCCCAATCATCGCAGGTGTTCCACGTGTGCGCCTTGACGGACGAGGGCCTGATAATGAAGAGTTTCCTCTGTCCCGAGTCGACGCTCTTCGACCAGACGATCCTCAAGTGCAACTGGTGGTTCTACGTCGATTGCAAAGCCTCCAAGAGCCTGTACGACAGCAACATACCGATCAGCAAGAGCTACCAGCTCATGAAGGCGCTGGCCTTCTTTTCGGCTTACAAGAGCCACGACAATTCGACGCAGCAGCTCATCAACAACGAAGACGACACCAAATAGTACAAGTCCAGCTGTACGATCCACAAACAAATCTTTCATGCATAGACGATCTCGCTCGACAAGAGCGAACCTGTACATTGTTTTCACTTTTTTTCAAGTTTTTTTTTTTTTTTTTTGTTAACGAAGCGATGCGCGAGACAGCTCCGAAGCATTGGCTCGGGGGTCTTGACTCGACGCGTAGCTGCACGAGTTAACGAAATCGTATCCTTGCATCCGCCGTAGGCATCTTTATCTCCAAGGTGTGCTATCGCTACGATATAAATCATGCATTTTTATCACGCATTATTTAGTTGACTACTTGTTGTTTAATTGACTCTAAGTTAAATAGTATATTTTAATCGACGCATGTCGAGTATTCGGTGAATGAGACGAAGAAAGAGAGAGAGAGAGAGAGAGAGTGAAGAAATAAATTAAAAAAAATATGAACTATTTGTATGCATGCGAATGTGATCCAATTGTGCGTCTGCTTGTGTAGAATTGTCGGACGGGTGTTTAGAGTATACGCAATCATAATGTACGAAAATACACGCTTAGGCGCATTTGCCTTCATCGATAATTTTAACGTAAGATTAATAAACTTGTATATAGAATTTAATTTGCTAGAAAATAAAGATACACTTTCAGTCGGATAAAATTTTCTTTTTATTGCAACTATACTTTGTTCTCGTACTCGCCTTATATCTCGCTCGATTATTTATTAATTCATTGTATAAAATGCGAGAATATGTTAATCAATCGTAAGATAAATCAGTCGCCAGTCAGTGCGACGCGCAATTCCGAGCCGGGGCTGCCTTAGTGCGTCTCGTGATAATTTACATCGAGTGTGAATCTGTTTTTCCTTTCGCTATGATCGTCCAACTGCAAGATTTCTTGTTTTCCAAGTTATTTTGGGCGGCGCTGGTACTCGTCGCTGCTTACTTGTATCTCAAGCTATTCGTTTACAATTATTGGGACAAAGTCAAGGTACCAAATGCTCCTCCGAATGTTATTCTCGGCAACATCAATCGGGACTTCCTAATTGGCAAAGTAACGATCGGTAAATGGTCAAAGCCAGTACGAGCAGCGAGCTTTAAAAGCAGCGAGTTTTAAAATAAATTTATAAACGTTTTTCTGCTCAGGTGAAATGGTAAAACAGTACTACGATCAATTTTGCAAACAACCATTTTTCGGCATCTACGTGTTTCACAATCCAATTCTATTTGTTAACGATCCCGAACTAATACGTTTGATACTGGTTAAAGACTTTAACTACTTCTCCGATCGAGGTATTCACTCAAATCTTGAGACGGATCCGATGTCTTACAATTTGTTTCGATTGCCTGGCGACAAGTGGAGGCACCTCAGAACGAAACTGACACCTATCTTTACCTCAGGAAAGTTGAAACAATTGTATCCTTTAGTAGTGGAGGTTTCTCGCGAGCTCGTAGACGTTTTCGATAAAAATCTTGAGCAATCGGATGTGATAGATGTCAGAGATTTGATTGAAAGGTACGACAGCTTCAACAGAAATTAATAGTTGTACAATACGCCGTTAGTTTATTATTCAATTATTTTTCACAGATTCATCACTGACTCGATATCAAACGTGGCTTTTGGTTTCAATTGTAATAGCCTAAAAAATCCCAGCAACGAATTTCGCCGTCACGGAATACTGGGTACCGATATGGGCAAATATACAGCTGTTTTGAGTATTTTTGGATCAAATATTTTAGATTTCTGGCGTTTGCCCGTATTCAAGCAAAGCGTCAACAAATTTTTCATTCAAATTTTCAAACAAGTCGTGCAACACCGAATCGAAGAATCGGTAGTGCGAAACGACTTTATCAATTCTCTCATGACTCTAACAGACTGCAAAAGCGATGTGGAAAAACTTTCAGGTAATTAATAGTAATTCACGCATCATCTGTTACCAATTGAAAAAATTTAATTCGATTTTTCAAGACATCAACAGTGAAAAATTGAATATGCTGGAGGCCGCGGCTCAAGTATTCGTATTTTTCATTGCTGGCTTCGAAACAACTTCGACTACTTTGACGTATTGTTTTCACGAGCTGGCTCGATATCCAAAGGTGCAGGAAAAATTACAGCGAGAAATTGACGAAGTTGCCAAATATCCTGGAAGCTTTACTTATGAAAATGTGATGAACATGAAGTACCTAGACATGGTTTTCAACGGTGAGTTAGCTGAACTATTTACAAGGATAATTGAAAGCTGTTATCGTGCTTTTGTAACGCTGCACAGCTTGAGTTCACTCGAATGTGCCATTTGCTATGAGATAAATTGTAAATTAAAGTTCCACGACACAATAATAAGCAAGTATATCTTTAAAAAAAAAGATATTAAAGTGAACTTAAGGTGATGCCGAAGCCTCATTTTTTACCGACCGAACTCTGAAAATGTAAATTTAAATAAATTTTTTTCTAGACCGATTCTCGAAAAACAGCTCTGTGGAGCTCTCCGTATTGTTGCTGTAAACAACTGCACCAAATTTCAACCAATTTCATCGGGTAGTTTTCCCGGAAAACAGGATCGAAAATTTTTACTACTGTTTGAAGGATATAAAATTT
>CACVKI010143807.1:0-37347 GCA_902732785.1 Trichogramma evanescens | reverse complement strand
GGGTTATCTCAATTTATATGAGCTAAAATTTTGCACAGATTATTTTTTTGGTACATAGATCACTTTTCCGTTTGGTCCGGGCGAAATAAAAAAAATTTTTTTTTTTGCTTCCAGTCTAATATATATATATATATATTGTACGCGCCCAGATAAGAAAAAAAAAGGAAGGTAATATCTCTTATTCGGAGATAGCGCCTTCTCCCGTGCGCGCGCCCATCCCCCAAAAGTGCACACGTTCGATATAGCGCGCTCGAGTCGCAGAGGCGAACACGCAGGAGAGGAGAAAAGAAAAGAAGTATAAGGGATGTTTACAGGAGGCAGTGGTATATATAGTGGCGAACTCGAATTTTCGCGGAGCTATAGCGTCTGCCGAAGAAAGTAATGACTCCACTCGAGAAGATGAAGCGCAATGGCAGAATTTCCTTTTTTCCTTCTCGCCCGCCCGTCCGCCCGCGGTATATAACGTCCGCGAGCTCGAGCGAGCGTGTGCTTTTCTTTCCCTTTCTCGGGTAGACGCTCGTTTCCACCATATACACTCGCTCTGCTTGCTCGCTCCTTTTTTTGCCCCTTTCCTTCTTTTTTTTGCCTTCTTCTTTTTTCACAGTTTTCGTTTTTTTTTCATTCATTTTCTTCAACCCGAATAGTCGCCGCCGCCGCCGCGAAAGACTGCCGGTACTGCTGCTTCACGCGTGCATCATCAAGCTTTTCAAATTTTCCCTCTTCGACCTTTATCTTCGCTGAGCTCTCTTTACAATCGGCGCGCGGTTATATAGAACGTGTTTACGATTGATTTTTCTTCCTGCTGCCGCTGCTCCGGGAAAACGTTATTTCTTCGCTTTTTATGTCCTCTCTTACGGATCGGTCGAAAGGACTTTCGAGCAATCGACGATGTTTACGTGCCGCGACGTCATAAATTATCGTTCGCCAATTGCGATCGTTGTTACGCAATTAAGCTCGGAAAACTAAGTAGGCCCTCGCGTAATTACCCACTATAGCTCTCGCGGGCTTTTCTCATTTACATTCGATCGAACTATATATGTTTCGATGGAGAGCTATTGCATCGATATATACACGTATTAGAAAAGGAGTCGGTTGCAATGCTGCAATTCGCAACGACGTCTCTATATGAGATATAATAATATACGTGCAGCGCGCTACAGATCTAATCTGGTTTCGCGCGGAATTGTGATTCGAGAGTTGCTGCGCGCACATTCGGCCCGGTATAACGATATAAATGAAATACGCATCGTCGGTCCAGTAAATACATGTTCGTATATTGCGTGTAATCTCTCGCTCCTTTAGTCCGAGTTTGATGGCGCTTCTCGATGCCTTTTTTTTATCCGCCCGGTCGATCGCAGATGCGTACGGCGAACGAAACAAATGGAAATCTTTATGATCGCGGCCGGTGCATGCCTGTATACACGCTGTTAATCTTCAATTCCATTTGGCCCGAATTTTATTAGGGCTATATTTAGCCCCCGAACGAGGCGAGGCCAGCTTCTTTTAAGGTTCGCGCAGTACGCGAGAGTTCATATCCACTCGGTGGATTAAAATAAGATTCCGAGATCATCGTGCGGCGTTGTTGTTGTTGTTGGCTCCTTACAGGAAATGCGATTTAGCCGTCGTCTAGCGCCAGAGAATAGAAGAAACGGCAATCGTCGAGGAAAAAACGTATCGTCGGATGTGTGCTCAAGGTATACGAGAGCTGGGCTAAAAGTTTTTGCAACGCAGTCGCCCTTTTTTTTTTTACCGCCCGAGCACGCATCTGTGTGCGTAGGGTATTCGTATAACCCACACCGTTCACCGAGAAATTCATTCGTTTTAACGAGCTTCGGAGTTTTAATATACAATTTCGAATATTTGTGCAGTAGTCGCGCAAAACTTGTGCAATACTCGCGCGCGGGCGGCGAAAATATACATTTCTCGCTGCTCGAGAGTTCGATTCAAATTATAAATGTTATATATGTATATCGTATTGGACGATCAAACCATCGCGATAATTTAAATCGAGTTGGCAGCTCTCGAGGAGCGATCGGTGCCGGGCGATCATTTCGGCGAAATGTATCTTGCCAGCGTAGTGTATATATATTGGCTCGACGCGGACGTCCGCCGACTCGGAGAAGCTGGCGGCGGCCTCATGATCGATGGCAATTTAAGTTTGTCTCTCGGAGGAGCTTCGCGCACAGATTGTCATTCTCCGGCGAAAGTCGATTCTCTCGCGACGCGATTCCAAGACGTATCTCTTATATATGTACGCTCGGAAAAACGCAGCGAAAATCAAAGCGGAGCACTTGCGAGCTCGCGCGGTTATATAGCTGATAAATAAACTCGGGCGCGAAAAGCTACACACAGCGCAAGAAAGTTAGGGGGCTTTGATTTATTTTTCTCGCTGAGAGAGCTGTGCGCTCACGCCCTTGCCTATACATACATATATACAACTACATAAGCAAAGCTGCTGCACAGATCGAGCGCGGATATATTATATAGGTACAAGCAGCAGCAGCAACGGAGTTAAGGTATGCAGAGCGGCAGACAATGAGCTCGATGTATTATATGGCTATATCTATATATTTCAGCAGCCGCACCGGCGCTATGATTTATACTAATATCTGTACACGATTTTCCCGCTGACGTGCGATTATTATATTATTGCATGATAAATGAATGATATTGATTGGTTTTATCTGGGGCTTATCTCGGCTCTCGCTCGCCGATCCCGCGCGCGAAATGTGTACGCATCGAAATTCGTATAACATGCTACATGTATATATATAATACTATACACGGCAGCGCATTCGTATTCACATACGTATATATACTTTTGCGAATTGTATATTATATGCGCTTACACGCGCGGTGATTTATGACTCGATCTATGGCTCGTAACAGAACTCGCGCGCTCTGTGTACTCCGTACAGTATATAACCCGCACAACACACCGCAAATCGTGCTGTATATCGCTTGCAAAGCTTATTCGACTCGTGTGTTGGTATTTTTTAGCGGCGCGGGCGATCAGCGAGAGTGAAAAAAAATCCTTCTCGTGTTTTGAATGTACTTGTTACGTATTCATTGCTCATACAAAAGACTCGCGGTGTCAATGATCGATCGTGTGCGTGTACTTTTAAAATGCGCCCTGCTCGGATGATCTCATATACGCAACGGCGATTTTTTTCCCGCGGCCACCAACCGATGTCATAATTATTGCATTACATTATCGAGTCAGATATCGCGATGACGCGACTCTTTCTCCCGCGCGAGACGGTTCGGAAAATCATCGCGCGGTGATCTTCGACGCAGCAGCAGCTGCTGCGAGTGACTTATAACCTGTCTCTTCTCGTGCATGTTATAATACGTGTGTTGCACGCCAAGTTGCAGATAGAGAGTCGAGCAAAGCTGCGAGTCGGAGCTCGAGCGAGCGAGGGATCAAGATTCGCCCTCGGGACTTGCGGCAACGTCGTCGCGTTGATGCAGTGATAATGAGTGTGTGCATATGTGTGTGTGTGTGTGCGCGCCTCTCCGACGTTACGAGCGCGTATAACCTTCGCCCCGTTACACCCTCGTCTCAACTGCTCAACGTATATACAGTACTCGCAACTCTCGTGGAGTACAGACTCGCGAAAGCTCACGTACTGTATACGCACCTTTGCCCTCTGCAATTGTGTAGGGTATAATGTGTACGCGTTGTAACTTGCGGGTGGCCCTCGTGATTTTCTTTTTCGTGCCTCTAATCGATACACACTCGCTACTTCGTGACCTCGCAAATGAAGCCTGGATTATTGCCGCGCAAGGATTATATCGTATCGACCGGGGTCCAGGCGCGAGACTTTTTTGGCGGGGGTCACGCGCGCCGCTGTGAGTGTGTATTAATTAATCGTCAGCGATGGATTCTCCGCAGATCGCGCGCCAGAGGAGAACACGACCCGGGTAAGAATGCGCGGGGTATAAAAAAGTAAACCGAACGCGTGTAGTAAGTTGCGCTTTATGATTTATTTCGGTATAGAATAAGGAGTGATTTATCACGCAGCTCGAGCTGAGCTCTCTCTCTCTCTCAGAGCTGCTTCGTGGTGTATATAGGTACTTTCCACCCGCGCGCGCCAATGTTTCTGTCAGTGAGCTCGTCTTTTATGAAAAATGTCGACGGGCGCTCGACGTACGAGCAAGGCGCGCTTATACATACAACACGCCCGTCTTTATCGCGTATAATTTATACGATCGTAGTTCGGTACCTCGCGCAGTTACGTAACGCGCGCGCATTGCCCGAGATTACTGAAAAATTACACGATAATTTAGCCGAGGCAGATTTTCGATTAACTTTGACACGCGACGGCCTAATTCGCTGAAAGTACAATGTATTTTCTTCGTATTGTATCTCCGCGGCGCGTCGCGAGTAAATTTGTGTCTGGTTGAAAAAAAATTCCCTTTGAACAAACTGTAAGAGCCCGGGAAAAAATTCGTCCGCCTAATGAATTCCTTACGCTCTTTGCTTTTGAAATCGCGCGTGTGTTAAGCCGCTGGTGTCTGTATCACATTATAAATACGTGCCTCGTGCGGCGAGATCTGCATTGTGAATTTCGGTCCGAAAGTATACGCGCCCGGGCATATAAATAAAGGATTTTCGAAAGAGGAACCGCGAGGAGAGGACTCTTCGCCCTTCCTGGGATTATATTAAAGGCCTTATAAGCGCGGGCCGCTGCTCTGTGTGTGCTGTCAACTCTCGACTCACAAGGGGGATTAATTAACGATTCGTTGAATTAAATTTTGGGAGCTCTCGCACGCGAATTTGAGTGTGTTTGGTGTGTGCCAGCGCATATTCATGCATTTTTTTCCTCCGCTAACGCGAGCAGAGGCGATCTGCCACTCGGCAAAAGTTTTACGAGCGCGTCGTTTTCTATATAATTGTGTCAGGTCTTTGAAGCGTAATTATTTGTACAATATGCAAAAGATGCATCTTATATCTTACAAAAAAGAGGTGATTTGCTCGCGGCAATTCACATACAAGTCCATCGCAATAATCAATGAAGAAATATATATGAAGTATGTTTATATACTCATCAGAATATTTTTTGCTACTTGGGGGTTTACAATTCTCCATCTGTTGATAGAATCAAAAAGCTCATTGTGAAATATGATACTTTTGATCACGATCAATTTTGGTATTAAACAAGATCTGAAATATTAAACCTCATATTTTTATACAAAAAATATACAACTTATTTTCAAAATCAATGAGCACTCTTGTACGAATAGCTGTTAAAATTAAAATTTTAACAAAATTCTCAATCGAAAGACTGTATCACTGAGGAGTCTATATTCCTACATAATTATCGCACTTCCTCGTTTTTTTCTGGTTTACTCCTCTACCCAACGCGAGTAAAGAAGTTTCGCATCCAAAAAAGATGCGAGGGTGGAAGACATAGCAGCGATACAAAAAAAAAACATGCCGTAGTCGTGCATAATGGACTTTGAATCGATCAAGGCGCAGCGTACGTCGGCACAAGCGCGCGCCAGACACAGTCTGCACGCAGACGTACACAGAGACCGAGTCACTTCCCCTTAAACTGAAAATGCAGACACGGGCGGCAGGATGTTTCGGGCGTCTCTTTCCGAGAAGTCGAGCGTGATGCAGCTTTTTTCGTCGCTCTCGTGCGCTTGTACCGAGAAACAATTTGTTAAAAATTAAATTATCGCTATTTGATGCGGAGCGTGCGCGTACGTGCGCGTTGATAAGAGAAAAATAAACGCCGCATACAAAGCGCGCGCGATCGTTTTCTCGAGAATAAAACGCGGCCCAAGTTTCCGAAAGAGCGCGGATACCTCGAATCGACGCGCGCGAGTATAGAGGATGAGAATTGCGCGCGAGCTCGAGAGCACAACAGTCGACTGTTATGATAGTGCAAGAGCGAGAACGATAACAAACACGTAACAATCAGAAAAGAAGGTCCGCCGCCGCCTGCAAGTGCCTAACTGCCTGTGAAGAAATAACCAGTGCAATGAGATAGCGAGAGATATAGCAAGTACATACGTATTACGCCATAGGATAAAATGTTTTCACACACTTTCGAGACTTTGACGAAGAAAAAAAAAGAAAAAGCTTCTAAATATTTATGCTCGGCGTGAAAATGAAAGAGCCGCAAGGGACTGCTACTGCTGTACGCCCACTCGCCATTGGTATAATACAAACATATAATGTGCGGGACAAAGCAGTATATGGAAGAAAACGAGTGACGGAATAACAAATTAGACGCGTTTTTTTAAACGAATACGCGGTTTTGAAGTATTAACCTTATGTGCGCATGCAACGCGCGGCGGTGGCCGTTACGCCAGAACAAAGTACGCGAGAGAGAAACAATTTATGCCTTCAGCGACTGCTACAAGCTCCGGCGCGCATCAAAAGCTGAAGCGCACGAAAAAAAGGGGAAAAAAAATTGAAACTTGCGTGACGCAAGCGCGGAGGACTATACTCGTGCCAGAGCCCAGAAGCCCGTATGACGCGAGAACCTTTAAACTGTTTTCGTCGTTCCCTTTTTCTTTTTTTCTTTTTATACTTCGAGTGTTATATGCGTACCCGTGCACAGTAGCTTTGAAGCACGCACGAAAGAAAAGAGAAAGTACATGAAATATCTCGCAGTGATTGAATTTTTAAAATACTGCACTCGCGCGATGGATAAGTGCGGAATTCGATCTTCCAGATAGCGGATCAATTATGGAAAGCTCGTAACGAAGGACTCGTGCGGTAGTAGCATTGACGGTTTCGTTCAACTAATTAAAGCTGCGAATTCACCTCGAGTACGAGACGCTCGATTTCTTCGCTTCAAAGATTATATACAGCGTATACACACGCATCTCTCTCTCTCTCTCTCTCTCTCTCTCTCTTTATATCCTTGCTCCTGGTAAAGCCAGTTGACTTCATCTACTTTCTCTCTGAAAAGCCACTTGGCGCGCAAACTCGCACACTTTTGCATGCCGCGGGAAATTGTGTTCATCATGACTAAGAAAAAAAGCTTCCTCTATGAGGAAGCAAAAAGCGTCTATACAGAGAGAGGCAGGCGGTAAAAGTAAAAGTCGACATTGCTGCCATGGACGACGTCCGTATCCAATAGTTGGCAAATCGCGCGTGTCAAAGGTCGTCGCGCAGAGGCTTACAGTAGATCAAAGGCGCTTTCCTCCGGACCAAAATTGCAAAATCCTTCATTATGGAGCAAAACCTCACTCTCTCACGATCAGCAGCAGCAGCAGCAGTAACCTCGGCCTCGTGCGTGCGTGGGTGTGACAAGGCTTTGATTTCCGTACGATCCTGAGCTGTACGCGTATATACATACGCGTTGTAATATACGCGTGCTTGTTTATAACGTATACGCAGCAAGACGACGATGTGTATAAATAAGGATACAGAGTCGAGAGTACGCCCATATTATGTATACAGATTCTTACCTGCAGTGCGAATGAATTTTCATTGAAATTCGTCGCGCAAAAAAAAAACAACTTTAATCGATGCGCCTCCGAAAATCCGTATTTGCATCGATGCAGTATACAGCGATCGCCAACGAGGATCATTAAATTGATAATGATCCTGTAGCATAGTGGTAACGCACCTTTTCCTCCCTCGACAAAAAAAACGAACGAAAAAAATCTCCGACCTACGCACGAACAACGAGCTGTATCATATGGAATACGCGTTCTATTCTCTCTCGTCGTACGTGCATTATACATCTTTGGGCAGCGCGCGGAGTTCGCTTTTGTTTCGCATTCTCTTCTCTCTCTGTCTCTCCTTCCTCTTACGTGGCAAAGAAAAATCTCTTCTTCAGCACAACGACGACGACGACGACGACGACGAATGTATATAGAAGCAAGGAGAGAATACAGTGAAAAAAAAAGAGAGGAGGAAAATATCTATCCTCGTTTTGTACTTTAGCTCGCTCGTCTGCTGCTGCTGCTGCTGCTGCTACTGCGTGTATTACCGTGTCTCGTCGCAGTTCTTGTTGCGCGAAACGATATTCCGATCGGCGCAGGCAGCTTTTTTTTCGCTGTATACACGTAGTAGTAGACTGTGCGCTTACTCGCTGTGCTCGCCTTACTTTTTGGCTCGTTTCACACACGGCCTAGGCAGCAAGGAAAGTAGTAGTTGTAGCAGTAGTAGTAGCAGTAGTAGTAGTAACTGCTGTATAGCATAACCCTCCCCGATGCAAAAGCATTCCCTTGTTCTCTTCCTCGCACCACTAGACTATGCGACGACGACGACGATAGACGTGCGCGCTTGTATATATATATATATAGCCTACACCGTGTGTACGTATACAGTGAAGCTCGTGCGCGCGCCACACGCTACACTCGCACTTTTCGTCTGAAAGCGTTGGTAGTCGCGTCCCTGACGGCAAACTTTTCTGCATTCTCCGCTGCTTCTGGATTCGGTCGAGGATGTGTATATATACCTGTATATATATCCTCCTCCGTCACGCAGC
Organism: Trichogramma evanescens; assembly: GCA_902732785.1. Lineage (NCBI taxonomy): Eukaryota > Metazoa > Arthropoda > Insecta > Hymenoptera > Trichogrammatidae > Trichogramma > Trichogramma evanescens. The sequence goes on along the minus strand of CACVKI010143807.1, from coordinate 28,888 downwards.
TACACGTATATAGCCTAGTGCTTTCATCCTTGCTGCGTCGCCGCTATATACCGCCACTGCTTTGTCTCTCTTTTTCGCTTCTGCTCTATCTGCTTTACTTTATCCAGCCACTTTGTAGTCCTTTTTACGCACGCATTATAAGTTACTTCTGCTTAGCGTGGCGCGCGTTATACACGTAACGCGTAGAGTCCTTCTTTTTTTTTCCGTCGCGTTGTTTCCGTCAACTATGTGTAAAGCGCGACAGGCCCTACGATCAATTTAGTACTGTTATATATATATACGCGGAGCACGAATGGACGCATGCAAAGATTAAATACGTTCCGACTCTTACGTCGAGGTATCGATCGCCGCCGTTCGAGGCGAGGACGCGAATGCGAAAGAAAAAATTGATAAACGATTCAAACGGTCGGCAGCTCGCGACTAATGCGCTCACGCAGGTATATACAGTAAAGTATCAGTCGTCGTTCGGGGATCGAAATGAAAGTTCCTGCAGCTCTCAAAGCGATCTAGTCTTGCGGACTGCTTCTTCTTCTTCTTCTTCTTCTTGCTTCTCTCCTTTTTTACCTGCTGCTTTATGTGCTTTTCATCCGGTCTTTACCTCGTTTTTGTTCGAGGCGAGCTTTTCCGTCGATACTTTTTGAAGCGATCCGGTGCCCGGCCCACCCGCTTTGATGGCGCGCGCAAATTCCACTGCCGAGCAAATACCCACCTGAATTCGTATTTCTCTGCGATGCAGCGCCGTCGGAACTGTATAAGGAAATCCCAATCTTTGCGGTCATACTTATAATATATAGCGTAGTCTAAGAGTCTTTTTCTCGCGAGCAAAGGCTCAAAATATGAAAGGATAGAGGGGAAAAGCAGGTATACCAGTCTGTCTGTCGAGTTAAACTCGAGATCTCCTTGAAGAGTTAAAAAAAAGATAAATTAAAAAATATAACAATCCAATTCGCCGGTATATAGTTTTGTAACGAGCTTAACGCGCCTCTCGCGCAAGGCCAAGTCATGCGGCAGCTGCGTGTTGTACCCTCTCGAACGGCTCCGCTTGTTATACACTCCGTCCGCGTAATTAATCGGCAGCTATTCTTCACGTTCAACTGCAGCTCTCAAGCTGCGGCGGTATACGCACCTTCGGCTCTTCTATCTACTTTGTCATCACCTATATATACCGCGCGCAGAACTTTGAAAGGGACGATTAAGCATTTTAGCTTGTGGGCTTGCGGGGAGCGCGCGAAAAAAAAAAGAAACGAAGAAAAAAATGACGTACCGATTCATCAGGTTTTTCACGTGGTTGTAACACTCTTACACTCTCTCTCTCTCTTCGTTGCGAGAGCTCGAGCTCTCTTTCAGTTTTATACTCTCGTGCCTCGACTTACTGAGGTAGAAAATTATGCAATGGATTTTCGGGGGTTTTAAGACGGCGGTGGTGGCCTCGCTCTTTTCTCTCGCCATACACCACCAGCCGGGGGTGTGCAAGATTGATGACGGCAATTTTTACGGAATATCATTTTCGTAATTTAACGGTGTAAATATATTAAAAAGAAGTAGCAGCGGCCTCGACGCGACTAAGCGAAATTGAAAGACTGCCTACGGTATAGCGAAGATATTTTTGGCTGCAGCTATGTTAAGCAGGAGAATGGATCAATTGCGCGAGGCTTGCGACTTAATTAATAAATTTTCATCGACCGCGCGCTATAATAAGCTACACGATAAATCAGAATTAAATTCTGCCTATAATGCACGATAAATAATAACGATATACTTTTTTTTCTGTTACAGGTGAGCTGCCTCGAATTCGAACGAAATAACGAGCTTTTCAAGCTGAAGTTATAATACCCTCGATCACGTAAGCGAAAACACTCCGCAGTCAATATCAATCAGTAAAGCAAATGTTTCCTTTTTTTTCTGCACGAGGCGGGCGCGCGCGCGCGCAAAACACGAGTTGCGCAAATCGCTTATCATACAAACCCGTTCCGTTTCACCCAGTCATCGCAGAGATATCGTTGCCGCCGCCGCTGCGTCGTGAAACACGACTTTGCCTCGACACACACGATTCATTCGTCGAAAGGGCTCAAGTCGAAGGAAGTGTATTATAAGGAGCGAACGAGCAGGAGAGAGAGAGAGAGACGAAATCTAAGTCACGAGTGCTGCACACCGTACCTATATGTATATATCCAGAGTCCGCCTTGCTGCAAGAGCGGGATGACTTGCTGGAATACGTGATCTAATCAAGCCAATGATAATGGCTACCTCGTAAAACCATATATACGCTCGGGTGCGATTTTCAATTCTTTTTTCTCTTTCTGCTGCTGCTGCTCCTGCTCCTGCACAACCGTAGGAGTAAGCCTTTTTATTAACTTGCACGACGTTGGAATATGCTCCGAATTTTCTTCCACCTCGCTGGACTCTTTGTTTTTATTTCTCGTTGATGCTTACTTAGCTGCAGTTTACGCTCCGTTTGTCTCGTCTTCACTTGTGTGTTTATATTATCTATATACCGCACAGAAGCCGTTTCATAGAGTGATATCTCACAGTGATAGGGGGGCAAAAAGAAAAAAAGAATGGCTTTCTCAATCTCATGGTACACGTACGAACACATGCACTTGCGAATGGAAATAGATTTTGCTACTTTAGCTTGAATTTTGCATGGTCGCCCCAAAAGTTACACACACGATCCCGACGAAAGGATACGACTTTTCTTTCCTTCTAGGCTATAAAGTAACAGACGTACCATATTTCAAATTAGCCGAGCCCTTTTTATATGTAGGCGCGGGAGTAGTAGTAGTAGTAGTAGCAGTGGCGTGTGCAGTCGCACGTGATAACCCGGACTCTATACGAGCGACTGCAGAGTAACCAGCAGCAGCTCGACGCTTATACATACAGAGTACTCGACTCGAGAGAAAGAGAATGCCCCATCAATTTTCGTTAATAACCCTGCTCTGTACTAGCGAAATAAACTCGTGTCCAATCTAACCTTCATCTCCCCTCTTTCTCCTGCAGTCAGCCTTAGCTGATTCCTCTTCTTCTTCCACTCTCTTTTCTTCCTTTCTCGTTGCTCCTGCATCCTATGCTATATAGCTTGTGGGAGCTATGTATACGTAGCTTCCGCGCCCGCGAAGCACCGTACTAGTACAGTAGTATAATATACGTGCCGCATTCGAGAGTCCACTTTTATATATCACGCGTGCACATTTTATAGTACATTTATATGTATTAAGGCAAAAAAGCACACGAGCCAGTCACGTACGGATCGGTACACTCGAGCATCGTGTCGTCGTCTAGTTATACCGGCATTAAATTGCGAATCGTAAAGATGCGCGAAATTGAACGCACGATGATCTCATTGGCCAGATGTGGTACGCTACTGTAACGCATCGTGAGAAATGTCCGAGTGAAAAAAAAAGGAAGGTGACAATAATGGATCGACGCGCTTTTCCCCGAATGGCATATTACAGCGCACGTCGAACATTAATTCCAATTTAGGCAGGCGACACACAACTACCGGGCACGTATACATATGCAGTAGACGGTTATGGTGACCATCGGCTAGCTGCGTGTCGAACAAAACGAATCATTAATACCTATAAAAATGGACAGCGCGCCTCTCTATCGAGCGCGCGATAATTCTTTTGTCAAAAGATGAAGATACATAGGGGACAATCATCTCGTCGTTAGCGCGACTACACATATACAGGCGCGCATAATATACGGACGAGCGAGAGACAGTGAGCTGCTCGACGAGCGGCAGCAGTAGCAGCATAGATTTGTCGAGTATTCAATGACGCGCTAATTAAACCGAGAGATTCGATCTTCCGCTCGTCCGAGCGAATGGATTGGGTTTTGGACTCCGCTGCCACTACCGCTGTACTGCTGCTACTTCTCCACTCGTACATATATATCTGGACTTTTGATTAATTCAGTTCAGACGCGTGTATGTGGGAAATCGACCGGGTTTCGCAGTGCGCGCATACGCGCAAGCTCGAAGCGGCGATAGTCGTATGATATAATCTGGACGGTATCATTCTAATTTGTTGCGAGCGTCCGGATTATACGCAGTACCTCCTTTTTTTGCGAATGTCCAATTCATATCGATTTGCGCTACTGAAAGAGAGGGAGGGAGATAAACCAAATGACATCTACATCGTATAATGAAAGCGGCTGATGTATATCGATGGTGTATATGAACGCATTCGAAAACGGCACGATAGAAAAATGACTCGTGAAATATCATTATCGCGCGTACGCGTCTCGCACACACGTGTATCTGATTAAAACTAAAAGCTTTTTCAAATGAATCAAGGCGTTACGTCGATACGTTTACAAAAATGTGCACCACTCGCGTCAAATTCTAAATGCCGCGTGCGTCGAGACGCGCAAGCACGATTGAATATTATAAAGTTCACGAGGAAAAAAATTTCATCTCGTGGTCGGAACGGTGTACAGTCACGACACATCTCGAAATAAAAGTTATGCGCTATACGCATGGTGCATCATCGTACCGCGTGTGCGACTCGTGCAGTAAAAGAGGAAAGATGATGAATGTCACCGGTGATAGCGAACGCCCAAAAGTCCTAAATTGTAGAAATTCATGACCGACGGTTCCAGTGACTGCACGCGCGCAGTCCTTTATATCACATATTATATACGCGAGACGCGGTATTACTGATTGAAAAGGTAGCAGCAGTAGCAGTAGCAACAACCTCGAGAGTCACAGTCGTAGTCGGCATAATTTCTATGCAGCATCTCTCCGAGTCCTCTCGGTGTAATACACACACACACATAGACTTTCTCGCCTGTATGGAGATGTGTAGCCAACCGGAGTCGAACGTCACGAGTGCATGGCGTCGAATATAAGGGAGACGTAATGTGGAAACGTGCCGTCGAGCCTCGCACGTCGCTATTACTACAGCAGTTCGCGCAGCCGAGTGCAGATCGTTTTCCCGACTTCCATGCGCTGCGCCCGCGCGATTATAGCTATACGTACGGGGCTCGAGTCTATATATCCACCCGAATATCGTCGTAGCTACTGCTGCTGCGAAAAGGAAAAGAGAAAAATATTCTCCGGACGCTCCTTACTGCGCTCCGCTAGCAAAGTTAAATCGAGAGCTCTTTCATTTCTCGTTCGACTTTTTTTTCTCTCGAATATTTATTCGGGCCGGTAATGGTTACTTTGCCAGGCGATTCGATATCACGCCGCGCTCGAGAATCGATAAATTAAGTAAATAATCAGATCGGCTGCAGTATCGTAGCTCGGAGCAGTCTTTATTAGAATATTTTTTCGGGAAAAACAAGAAACTTGGAGAGATAAGGCTGGAACTCCCGTACGCGCGCGTCTACAGCTTCTATCTATATTGGAAATTGTTTCTCGATGCCGCGATGTAGCGCGCGCAATTCGATCTATGCATAATTCAAAAATTGCATCGAGGCCAATGGCAGCGCATCGAAACTTTCGCCACTTTGCAACTCTTTTACATATAGATAAAGAACAAACAGCTCGCTCGCCTAGTATAGGAGCTCGCGCGTCAAGTAGCGTAATATATAGGTATAGCGCGCTTCGTCGTCGCGATGCTAGGCATCTTACTTTACTCGCACACACACACACATACATGTATACGAGCTCGACGTGACAGCGCTCGCTCTCGCGCGAACGAAAGGAAAGAGTAAAGAGGCAAATAGAAAAAAAAAGAAGAAGAGGAGGAAAAAAAGACGACAGCTGCGAGCAAGCCTGCAGCAGCAGCAGCAGCAGCAACGTGTGTATAATACTACGTACGGTGTATACGACGACGCGTGCTGCGTGCATTTTTCTCGCTTTCGTATATAACGTGCCAACGATACGTGACGAAATTTTAATCGCGCGCACCTACTACTACTACCACTATTGATCTATCTCGCGCGACGAGCTGCAGCAGCAGCAACACTATATGCAGTACGCGCAAGTATTATATAAATCGCTCGGGATAATAAATATTGCGCTGAGGCTCGCGAGTCCGTTATTATATATAGATATATACATAACGGAGCAACGGATGCGCATAAATTGTTGTGTGCGAGCTCGCGCATAGTGTCGGACAGCTATGCACTAGCTGGCTGCAGCACTTAGGTATAGTAGAGCAATAGCTTCGGAAAAATTTCCTAGCTAAATTTTCGCGAGTGCGAAAAAATGTGGAACGCGCGCGCGCGCGCGCGGCTAAGTAATTCGTTGCCTGCATTATGTATTATGAGAAGATATAGCCTGTGCGACGAGGCCATGACGAACCGGGCGCTCTAAAAACAAAATTAGCCATCTCGCCTCGGCGTATATAATAATATAATAGCCTCACTACTCTCTCTGCTGCGGAGGAGAAAGAGAGGAGCCGAGTTGAGACCGGTAACTAGCGTATACGGAAGATCGTAGAAGCCGACAACAACAAGCAGCCCCGCGTCTCTATCTCTCTTCCTCTCTTATAGTATACTCGGCAGCAACGGCGGCAACGGAGTCGGCGGCGCGTCAGTGGCACTTGTGCGCCTACTGGAATCGCCTCCTGTATACGTACTATATATCTCGTCTCTCTCTCTCTCTTTCTCTCGCACACCCGAGAACCCCTCGAGCAAACTGCATAATTCATGGCTCGACTTTTCCCTCTCTCTCTCTCTTTCTTATGCCGGCTTCGAAAGTGCCCTCAATGCTGCTACGCCGTATATACTAGAGATCTATATGTGTATGCACGTGTGCAGAAAAGGGAACTGCCCCGCTAGTTTTCTTCTTTTATACACGACGATTCGCCTGCTTCGTCGTCGTCTTCTTCTTCTTTCTAGTCGATTCGTCTTTGATACCGCTGCTGCCGAGCCGAGGCTCGAGCTGTTTGTAAGTCTATAATTTCATTCGCCCATGTATACACACACACACACACACGCAGACACAGCTGCGTGTTATACGCTAATTATCCTCCCTCGCTTTTACGCGTGCACTCGGTCATCGACCAGTGCAGCGCGCCTGCGAGTTCGAAGCTCCGACTTTCGTCGATAATCTGCGGCCAATTTCGCTCCGCCGCGCGTCCTGCCCCTTTCCTGGACGCTCTGCATGCGCTAGTGGTAGTAGATGCAAAAATCAAAATTGGAAGAGAGGCAGAGTCGCGGGACGAGCTCCCGATCTCTCGAGCTCGGTGATCGGCATTATCCGTTCGCTTGACGAGAAAATCTAGTTATCGTTTGGCGTGTAGTTTCGTTAATTAGAGGCTGCCTGCAGCGAGCTCCCGAACGCGAAACGAAGATCCGTATACCTACGTGTACACCTGTGTAGCTTTTTTTATACATACCCGTCTGTGCTGCTGTAGAATCGCTCGCGTTTAATTACAAAACACATATCGGCATCGCGCTAGCAGCCACTAAACGTTTCGTACTTGAACCTGCCAGCTAGCCTCGTTATTACGCGCCCGTCTTGTTTTATCCCGACAATTTAAATGTGTACCTGTATCGACGCTTATAATTAACCAGTTGTTCTTTATACCGGCGCGCAACGGAAGCTGCTCGTTCTTCATCGAAGCAACGCATATTGAAACGTCAATCTTTTAGCAAATTTCTAAAAAAAATAGTTTATACAGCGTGAATGGTATTCGACCATTTAGAAATCCAACTAAACTTTCACGCAGTGGCGCGGGAGTTGATATACACGATAGGGAAAAATGAATTCACCTATACCAGAACAGCAGTTGGCCCGCCGATGCATCGCTCGAGCGTCGAGTTTATAATTGAAGCTGCATCCGCGCGCGGTGGTATTTCCTTTCGATAGCTATCTCTAAATTGAGAACTATATATATTCGAGCGCGCGGGGTCTCGAATTCTCAGGCCTTAAAATCAATGTTCAATTATACGGAACTCGCGCTAATGAAGAAATCGATGCGCTCGCGCGACTACTACTCCTGCACGCTGCACTATGGGCTTTGGGTTACTCATGCAAGTATTTCGCCAGTTCCGTTGCTATTACACGTGGTATTATAATATGGGTACGCGATAGGAAGAGTCTCGAACGAGACCAGCAGTAGTAGTGGCTGCTTGGGATCGAAAACCACAGAAGGAAACTCGAGCGAGCGAGAGAGAGAGAGAGAGAGAGAGAGAAAAAAAGTAGTCGGATGCAACGATCGTTGGAAATAAATCACCGTTGGTAGCGCACCCCCTGCGCACAGAGGGCAAATACACGGTTCATACACGCCCACGGCTTGTGCTGCACGCGGCGCGGCACAACGTAGCACATAACAACGCGCGGCATCGGCATCGGCTTCGGCTCTTTTAGGTCTCTCTCTCTCTCTCTCTCTCTCGCGTGCATCGCGTGCATATCGCGCGTCGCCGAGCTCGAATAAAGTCAGCGGTGGCGGCGGCGGTGGTGGTATTATATATACCTACTATACTACTCCTCCCCGTATGTAGTAGTAGTAGTACGGCCTGACTCGGCTACATCCTGTACATGCATGTACAGCGAGAATGTAGGCAAATATTTTGGCATATGAATTACGAGTTGGAAGCTTTCGAACGAAGCCAGATAATAGAGATAACGACGCGAGCTGCTGCTGGTTGGTATAATACATACGTAATTCGCGCGCCGCCTGAAAAATGGTTTAATTCGCCACCTATATATGTAAGGTGCATATACATAGAGTGCCAAAAGTCGTGCGCTCGAATACGTCATATCGCATGTTGTTATACACCGGTGTGTGTAAAACTGATTTGTATAATGCAACGCGCTCCCAAGCTGATTATGGGTGTGGATAAGCGTCGTGAGCCTAATTCTTGGAAAAAAAATTTGTTTTTCTGTATTCGAGTGTAGCATTATACGTACGAGAGCGTTTATACACCTACACCAGATGAGGTGACATATAGCCCTTTTTTTAACTGGAGCAAGGAATGCAGATTCTCAAAGGTGATTGTATACATTTGGAGTCTGGGAGCAGCAGCGGTAAGACTTCAACATATGTTTAGACAGCGAGAGACAAAGCCGGAGAGGTTTTGCACCAGCGTACACGTACACGACTGGCTCACATTTGGCATAGAGAACGCGCGCATTAAGCTGGTGAGCCAGAGCGACGAGAGATTCGATAAAATGCCATTCATCCGCTCGGCTGGCTATCGGTCGACCTTATACTCTTCTGGCGCTCTGGCAAGTTGTCAAAGAGCCAAAACCCAAATGAAGTACTACAAGCTATTGCTTTCGAATTTCCGACTAGTAGGTGAATTATTAGGTACGAATGACTCGCCGTGATTTTTCTTCCTTAATTTATGGACCGGAGCAAGAAAAAATTTTATCCCTTTTATTTTTTGCCTCGAAAGATCAACGGAACTCTGTATGGGCGATCGACGACGACGACGACTTTGACCGATATGAGAACTGCTACACGTACTACTTTTGTCTTTATCGTCGCGTATACACACGATACAAGTTCACATGAATCCACGGCTCGAAACTGCGGCACAGATAATGAGCGGCCGATCGATCGTAACGGCTAGAGAGACCGCGCTGCGGACTGCACAGCTCTTCACGGCCGTATCTGTAGCTCGGCTGACTCGAGTTTAACGATCTTTTCGTGCAACGAACGATTATCTCGGGACGATGAAAATTTTTTTCTTCCTCGTGCCATCGATCTCATAATAGATTCGAGTGCTACACGCTGCAATTACTCGTCATCGCGTACGTACACACAGAGTCGAGTTGCCGATATATGTATGAGCGCGAGCGTATCTCGCAAACACGACGATGATATATATCCGGGGCGCAATTCGCCTCGCGCGTCCTGCACTTCGAAAGGCGTCTGCATTTTGTTGTTGCGCTGCGAAAACGTCTTATGCACATCGGTAGCACACAGCTCGAAAATTACAAGAAAACGCTTAAAAGCGTGTCTCCTCGAGTCGGTAAGCGATACTACGCTGCTACTACCATACGGATCCTTGCTTCGGTGGCCAGGCCCCGACGACGATAAGAATCGACTTTGCTTATTATACGAGCGTAATTAGTCCCCGGTCTCGACTACTTGGTCTTTTTCTCACGTGTATGGATTTTAAAGTTCGCATACAATTATTACTCGAGCGTGGCCATGTACGCATCGCATTATGTACGCGTACGCACGGATGGGCCTATTTCCAGCGAATGTCAGCGCGATTTTGTGATACTATCGAGCAAATTGGTTTCGAGAACAGGTACACGACTGCCTGCAGATCGCTCTGGGATGCTCTTTTGCGCGCAGCAGCGTTTTGCTGCACACACGCCTTTTTATTTTTCGAACTGCAGCAGCAGCAGCAGCGATGCTCGCGCGCTTGACTGATTTTTGATAAGCGCCTCTAGGTGACTGAGGCAAATTAGTTATACACGCCTTTGATTTATGCTCCTTCGTGCCTAACGGCTACTCATAGGCTTTTACAATTATGACTTTTTTTTTAATTCTGTTTGGGCGTAGAGCAGCGTCGATGCAATCTTTGTTGCAAGTCGAAAAAAAAAGAAAATAATAATTTGATTCTATCCCTTTTTTTTTATACTAATACGAAAACGGATATGGCGCTCTAATTATACGGTTAGATAAACAATAAAACAGCGAGACTGCGCAGTACGTCGGAGCGCAAATTACTGAACGTAACGAGCCGACTATGTTATTTTCGCGCCGAATTTTTATTTTCAAAATTAACCCGTAAGTTATTATATCTGGGCACGAGCTATATCGACGATCGCGCGCATTTAGCCTGTCAGCTGGTGTTGAATTACGTCTCGCATCTTTGCCGCATGGATGTGTGAAAAATATCTTAATCAATTTATATCAGCATATAATGCACTTTTGAAAAAACTCCAATTTAAAGCCGAGAAATAATAACGTAAAATATATAAATGTCGTAATTTCGCCTTTAAAACGGTCGTGTCAGCCCGGCAGTTTGCGCGCCAGAGAGAGAGAGAGAGAGAGAGAGAGAGAATTGGTAACCTGAAATGCTAATACTCGAGGCTAGACGGAGAGTCTCTGTGGGTGCATCGTAGCTCGTCCCCGATAATTACCAAGGGTATTTATTATCGCGCGCGAGAGCTATATTGCCTAATGCTCTTGCCGCAGTCATTATTTCATGTTTATAAACGACTCCCACGTACTAATGGTAATTCCTCATCCAGACACCGCAGCAGCTTTATTTTGACTGTAACGAGTTGACGAAATAAAAAATGATTCGAGAAAAAATTACCGCCAATGGAGCTGCGACATTTTTCTAATTAAAATATGTATGCGCTTTGCTGGATTGAATTTTAGCTCGAGCCGAGTTATGTGCCACGTCGCCATGGGACATTATGTATATTTTGAGAAACAATTTACGAAGAATTTTCCCCGAACAATAAGTGAAAAAGTTTGAAAATTGTTTATGATTCGCTCGAAAGGCTGAGAGGCGCCGCGATGGGATAAGTCTCTCTCGCGCCCGAACGAACGAACGAGAACGAGGGTCGACTCGAGATAACGTTGCGCTGCGGTTTTGCTATATAAGTAGCGCGAAATATCGAATCAGAGACTATATAATATCAGCTGAGCAGAGCATTGTCAGCTGCGGCTGGGTAAAGAAGAAGAAGAAGAAGAAGTATAGTGTATATTCTTCCCTTTTTTGATCCGGAGACTTCATTAAAACGCGACAGCGAACGATAGCTCTGCTGCTGCTGCTGCTGTTACTCCGTCTCTCTTATGCTACTCGCGTTCACGCGCACACCCCCCCTTGCGCTTTAATAGCCACTGGACTGCAAAACTTAAAGCAAACATTTAAGCTGATTACGAAACTTTCGCTCATCCTTTTCCGGCCACCCGCCGCCCGCCCTCCGAAGCTCCGTATTATATACACTCTTGTACTGTGTGTGTGTTGCTGCGAGCGGCGCACGCGGCGACCGCGACGGACGGAGCCGAGAGAGAAGAAATTCGCTCCAAAATTTTCGCTCGGGAAAACTAAAAACTCGGGAGCTAGCTGCTCTCTTCTCTTCTCTCTCTCTCTCTCTCTTTCCTCGGCTGTATGTTGCCTGAAATTCCAGCAAATCACGTTAAGCCGCGTAAAACTTCCAGTCAGCCTAGCTATAGCTGGCTCCCGGAGCTCGAGCTCGAAATCTAATTTACCTTGTGGAAGGAAAATATACTCTATTTCTCACTTCTCTGTGTAGCTGGTAGAACAAACGAACTACTTCATTTTCTCGAGGTACCAGAGAGAGAGAGAGAGAGAGAGAAAAAAAAAACGAGTCGTCATTTTCGATCCATGATAAGGTTTGTACGCGCGAGCTTATACGTTTGAGGAAAAAAATTTTTTCGGACAAGCTTAACGAGCCGGAAACATCGCCGTGCGCGTGACTACGCGGACTGTATGCATAGATATATGCTCGGAGGAGACACTTGATTAATTGGCAAGTGGCTGGCGCGGAGAGAGAAAAATATGATAGATTTATGTCTCGAGTCCTCTCAGTCATGCTTTTTTTTTTTAAACCGCACACGACTTGCGGTATACGTATACGCGATGAGTCGTTGATTCCTGAGGTACACCCAGAGAGCTTGCGCGACCGCCTGTCTGTGCGCGCGCGCGCGCGCGTGTGTAGCTTAGAGCTTTTTTTCCCGAAGCCAACCACCACCTCCACCACCACCATACCACAGAGAGCAAAGAAATTTTCCTTTTTTCCGGGGGAATAAGATTGATTGTGCCCGATGTCGGAGCGGGGCAAAATAGGGGTGCACGATGGTTTTATCGCACGCCGGCAGTCATGCATACGCGTGTGCAGAGCTTGAGAAGGAGAGAGAGAGAGCCCGAATCGTTTTTTAAAACAATAATAAAACCTCGTTACTCGAGTAAATCAAACAAAAACAATGGCCCAGGCGTACACTCGATTCGCCGTTCGTATCAGGTATTATATATACTCCTTCGAGAGATCGCTGCGGAGAGCAGCTCGATTCAGCGCGCTAAAAAAGGCTTAAAAAGGTACATTATTTCTGCGCGCCTCGCATAAATCAGGTACCACCTTATAAAATGCCTAACAAGCAAGTGCTTTTATCTTCGAGGCAAAAAGTTCGGGAAAAACAACGATCGCGCACACGCATCGTATAACGACTTTCTCTGAGTGTGTGTGTGTGTGTGTATGCATCGAGCCTATATACACCCATAATGCAGCCTTGACACTCTCATTTTCTCCTTATCTGCCAAGCTCGCGAGTCAGTGCTACGTTATATGTCCCCAACGGAAAGTGCAGTGTTATACTCGGCGCATTCGAAGAAATAAGCCGCGATCTTTTAATTTACATTATAAAGGCGCAGTGCTCTGCTCGAGGATCGCTTTACGATCGCGACGACAGATATCTTACAGTTTGCGCAGCCTCATTGTGCGACGCCTCGCGCGCACTACTAATGCTGCTTCTTCGTTTTTTTTTACTCTTACGTATCTTCTGGAAGGCGTACAGTTTAGCGAAGAGAGATATATTGGCGACTCGAATGTGTGCGTGCGCCGACGAGGAAAATAGTAAAATTACGAAATTCTATTTTAATTTTAGCGACTCTTTATGATCCTTTTGTTTTTCCTTTCGCGCGCGAGCGAGCTAGAGCATTGTCTGCCGCGCTGCGCGAGCGAACCAATTACGTAAATCATGCCATACATGAAAAGTGCAGTGATTTATCGTTGCGGTCTCGCGGCCAGCAGCAGCAGCCGCAAAGACCCCGGCGAACGAGTTAATTTTGCGAGAAAAGTCGAGCGTAAGAGTATACGCGCACGCGAGAGATCTTCAATTTAGCCGCGGAGCCATTCTACATTTATGATTTGAAATTTATCGTCGAAATTACGGACGCGCGTGTGCTACATCCAACAAACAATTTGTGCACTAGGTGGATTGGCATGGATAAAAACAACAATATAATACACATATATATAATTAGCTCGACGTCGAAATGAAGGAAAATAAAAAATAAAAAGCACAGCAGCGGTGCACGGAAGGAGAGCTTCAGCTATAGCTAGTCCCCGTGCGCGCCGCGGCGCATTCATTCGACCTCCAGAGAGAGAGAGAGTATAAAAACAGTTTTCTCGCAGATGGAAATGCGAAATAATGAGAATCGTGGGGGCCCGGCGCAGCTCTTGTTCCTAGGATATAATACCAAGAGTTGAATTAGCCCAGCAGGTTCCCATGCACCGACCGCAGAAGCAGCAGCAGCAGTAGCAGCAGTCGAGCAGAGAGTAGTAGTCGGATAAGCATCGCAATAAGAAAGCGTATTTGTGCTAGCTAGTCAAAGCCGTGGCTGTGTGCCTGTTAATTAGTTGAAAACTGCTGTCTCGCACGTATTTTTATTTCATATCTTCCTCCCGGCAGTCCTTTTTTTTCTTCTTCTCCTTGCCATTGGCTAACTTCTTTCTTCCCTTTTTTTTCTTTTCCTTTTTCTTTTTTTTTTTCATTATCGTTTCAACTTTTCCTCGAGATACTACTTATATAGTTATTTTATACTCGGGCTCGAGCTCGGTGTGCCGTGCGGCTCGAGACTGACTGTGGGATATTTTCCTTGAAAAAAAGAATAAGGAAGGAAAGGGAATTTCTCGTACTCTTTCTCAATTTGTTCTAAATTACATTTTGAACGAGCGGCGCACAGTAGCGGTATCAACCGCTGCTGCGCGCGAGCCAAGCCACGCGAGATATCATCGAATTAATTCGAAAATTTATCTCAATCAGAGAGTACATTCTACCGGCACATCTTTTTCGTCCAGTCCATTAAGCAAATCAAGCGATCGACGGTACGGCGGCGGTGGCGACGACGGCCAGACCTCGACTAATCGCAGCGAATATATATAATGGTGTAGCCGGGGCTATACCGCTGCTATACCACGTTTAAATGCGAAACAAAGAACGATGCCAAGAACAGTCTCGCGAACACACGAGCGACATATACGTAGTACACGTAGCAGCAGCAGCAGCAGCAGCAGCAGCAGCCACCCTCTGCCGATCGAACGGCACGATGAGAAAGAGAGTAGAAGAGAGAGAGAGAGAGAAAGAAAAAAAAGCCAGCAAAAATACAGTCCGTTGAATTCCAGCGCTCGACGAGAAACGAACCCTTTCCGATCTTAATCTCGATAATGACGCGTAATGGCCTCCACGCGGCGGCGGCGGCGGCGACGGTGAATGCACCCCACTGTATATAACGTACACTACTCGTACGTACGCGTTTCTTGTATCGCTACACACGGATCGGGGCGTAGTAGTAGAAAGAAGAAAGTCGAATTTCGAACTCGCGCGGCGACGTTACATGGTGCGTATCTATCGGACTTTTGTGCGCCCCATTTACCCGAGCGCTGTGTGTTCGCGCGGCATCGTACGCAGAAAGACGTCGAGGTATAGAAGCGAAGAGACGCGCGCCGAGCATATAAAGAGTTAACTTGTGCTCGCTGCATTTACGATTCCCGCCGTAACGAGAATTCCCTCGCTTATAAACATATAGCAGGTGAAATGACTAGTTGTAACTTTTTCGCGCTCCTACTCATCCTCCTTATTTGATTTTTTATTGCTATTTTAATTCAATCGACCAGCCACGCGTATTGAAACGGCATCGATGCATAATTTATATTAATCTTTCTTTCTTTTTTTCACAGCGGTTATGAGAGTAATCGTCATCGGTGGATGATCTCCGCTACTACTGTACAAATAGAAGCAGCGTCGCAGCTATGGACTACCTGCCGAGGAGGCCGCAACTTTTTCTCGTCCTCTGCATCGTCGTCTTCGCGTCGCAGCTGAGACGCTCCGATGCCGTCGATCTCTGTAAGTATTTATTACATATATCATTATACACGAATCCAGCGCATGTATGTATATCTCATTAGAGGTTTAGCCATCGCACAGCTCCACCTCTCTTTTTTTCGCGCGCGCTCGGCTTGTGTCTTATACCTGTCACGGACTGACACCCAATTACCGCCGGAGCTAGCTCGTATATATATATATTTCATATATATTACGTGGAGAATTATGAAAATCACGCCACGCAGTAAGAGAAAGAAATATACAGCTCCGATTCGTATCGCGCTATATATAATATATATATTATATATATACCAAAGTGAATTTCTATACAGCGAGCTTGTATACAGAGGGGATTATTACTTTTGCGAATGCGCTTAGAACGATATGTAGCTCGCGTGTTTTTACGCGTATACTTGTGTATGTATAATATAAATACGCTTTCTATGCACAGTCCAAGCTCTTTCGCGTGACGTTAATGCGAATCGCATTTTGCGAATTGAATCTAAATTAGCCTTTTACACGTATTCGTGTGTACGGGTATTATATGCGGGTTGGATTGATGGATGTCGGTGTAATAGGGCCCCCGCGCGCGCTAGTATACAAACCTCGACAGCGCGCGCGGATAATCATTTAGCCATTTTCATAAAGCTAAATGGCTTTTTGACGCCGCGGCTCGACGACCGCCATGAAAATTCCCTTTCTACAGCGAGAGAGAGAGAGAGAGAGACAAACAAGTTGACGCGCTTCGCGTGCTTTTATTATCCTCTGCCGTTTCTTCTCTTGTCGTCCCTCCTCGTCGTCGTCGTCTGTGTGTGCTTACACTCTTTTATACGTACATCGTGTAATGCGATTCATAACGTGTATTTATAAAATGATTCAGCGCCGCGTGCATACGTATACATAATGTGCCTGCAACTACCCGGAGTAGATTATTTATCGAGACGTCAGAAATGTTATCGTCGCCCGCGTGCACTGCATCACCGCTTCGTTCGTAAAATGGGATAAAGCCCAAAAGATCGGGCATATATATATGTATAATGTAGAAGAAAATAATCATACTTATGTATCCTTGGCTCGCGAACAAGTAGAGGCCGCGATCGTGCGCCATCGTATATATTAAATGTACCTCCAGCGTCGAATTATCCTCCACCGCCGCTGCTGGACTATTCGAGCTCGAAAAGTCCCTCGCCTCGTCCTTTCTATATGTATGCGCGACTGAAGATGCGAGACCGAGATAAACACTCGATAACAGACGCCGACGATGTTCTCTGTATATATGTGCGCGATATTATATTATACCCCCATGTGCATCACAGTATACATGCATGAGCCTTTTTTTTTGCCCTTCTTTCTTAGAAATCACAGAGATCTGCATCTCGGGCAACATCTGCGCGCGATCTTACGCGCTCGCGTCACGATGATCGATTTGCGCTCGCCCCGACTCGTATATGTATTCGTATTATTTAAGTATACTCTCTCCGGCTAGTAGTAGGGCCCCTTGGGGCCCACAATCATTATCCCGATACTTTGGGCACTTTTTTTCGAATCTCTCGTAGCTCGTTATATTATGACGCGACCGCAGCTGCGCGCGCGACGTATATATGTGCACATTATAACCGAGCAGCACTGCACGGATACTCGTAACCACGGAGCCGCAACAGATTATCACACGTTAGAGCCGCAGTAAGAAGAGCCGTTTCTCGAGGTTCGCGCGTCGTTTTGGAATTTGTTGAAATATATAGATCGCCTTGGGCCATGCCAGTTAGGAGGCGCGATCGTAATTCTTTTTTCTTCCTCTTCTCTTCTTCTCGTGCTCGAATTTTTATGCAAGCGCGAGATTCGCGTCGATTAACGACGTTACACGTTCTAAAACACGTCGGCGGCGCGCAAAAACGCCCAAGCAGCATACGGACGGACGGGTGTGTGCACGAGGGCCGATAAAAAATGGATAATAGTCGATTTATAAGCATTCGAAGGAAGAAGAAAAATCCTCGCGCTGCTGCACCGTACTTTCATGCTCCACCTTGGCAATATCACTCGATGTAAATTTCCCGTGAGACTTTGCTCTCTCTCTCTCTCTCGTTCTTCTAGGCTTCTCCTTCTGGTTCGCTGCTGCCGCCGCCGCCGCGCGCACACGTTTAATTGCCGTGAGTCACGCAGACCAAACAGCCCATAACTTTTCCGCCCTCGCGCTCATGAGGGATAATCGTAGCGGAGCGTACTGCCTCGGAAGCTCTCGGAGAAGCACGAGGAAGAAGCGCCTCCACGGCAACCCTCTTCTTAACATGTGCGAGCTATAGATATATGTGTGTGTGTGTGTGCAAGTATGTATACCTACGCGCGGCGGGCGCCAAGACGTTGGGGCGTTAAAACTGCGGGGCAGGCTGTGTGCGCCGCGCTACTTCTTCCTTTCCTTTCCGGCCCATTGATTCTACTTACTACAGCCCGAAAAGCGCCCAGGTAAACAGAGAGAGAAGATATATACGTATCCCTGGTTGACTTGCAAAGTATCTCGTATATATATAAAATCTCAAGTTGTCTCGTTGAGGTTTCAACTGCCGCTGCTGCAGTACAGTGTGTATAAAAGTGCGCTACAGCAGCCAACGCCGAGAAAGACGAGTCCATCTGCATAATGTGCCGACTTTTTTACCGACTTTGAAAACGGGGGAAAATATTACATTTACCTTCGTTATTGATGGGAAAATTCAAAAGTTATCGCTGGTCCGTAAATCAGGTGCTAGACTCCGCTGCACGTAAAACAGCTGAGCCGACGCGCGCGAATACAGAGAGAGAGAGAGAGGATAAATCCGCAAAAGTTGAGCAAATAAAGCTCCTCTGCGAGCGGAGAGCCTCTCGGTTATGAATTAGTCAAATTTAAATAAACCACACGCGTGCACCGACCGACGTACACACTCGCACGCACACAAGCAGCGCTGCATAGTTTTCGATTATTCAGTGCGCGCAGCTTACGTCTGTTATCCGTAAATATTGTACACGAAAGCGAGAGAAAGAGAGAGAGACAAAAGCCTCGGCTCTGGTAGGTAGAAAAAAAACCGTGTACGTATGCGCTCGCGCGAAAAAGGTAGTCATGTATTATAAGAGAGGCCAACGATATTGCAGCGAGCTCCCATGCCGCCGCTCGCTGTGTAAATCTTCTCTCTGCGCGCGGCGCTGCCTCGCCCCCGCGCCCGTCCGCCCGCCTGCCTGCCTGACTGTGTGCTGTATATATTTTTCCTTTTCTGGCATAAATTTTATGATGTGCATACGTACGTGCGTTTCTTTATTTTCCGACCTTATTTTTTCAGTTGCTTTTTTTTTACTTTTCTGCTCAACTTGTGTCTCGGACGAGAGTGTATAGCTTTTTTCGGAATGAGAGTAACTCTCGGAGCGGCGAATTATACATGCCCGCACAGAGTACAGTTTGCGCGAGCTTTCAGATTTGAGTGCGATGATTCTTCGCGCGGCATCCGCTCAAGTCGCGATCAACGCCAGTCTTAAGTAGGCTTTATTATTTTCCATGCTAATGGTCCGTAGACGGATTTCGCGAGATTTTAATTAGTGACCTCTGAACGAAGTTTATTTCTTGTCAGATTTTTCCCCACGGAGAAGGCATCGCGCGTCTTTGCGCAAAGAAGATGAAAAAACAAAGCCGGAAAGATTAATTTAACACTGGGGCGCTAAAAAAAAGGCAATTACAATATTCTGCGTCACGCGCTGCGGGCAAATTGAAAATTAAGCAAAAGTCATCGCTGCTGCCCGAGCTTCTTTGTGATAAAATATGTACACTCGCGCACGACGCTGCAGGCGTGTGTGCGCGAGAGCAGCAGCAGCAGCAGCAGCAGCAGCGACGCAGCTGAATTTGAAATAAAAGGAACCGCAGCAGAAATTCTGTTCGTTTATATACACGGGTCAGAATTAAGCCTCTTTTTCCTCTCGAACGTTCGACATTCCCGGAAATTCTTCGAGCGAGCAACGAATGTACATGTGTGCGCTTCCACTCTGTATAAAGCGAATTAATTCTCATCGTCGTCTCGATTCAGCTGGTTTTGGTGCGCCTGACGCCACCGCACTGCCGCCGCCGCCGTCTAATCCAAAACGAGTGTCGCGCGGAGCTGACCGAGCAGCTTTTTTTTATCGCGCAGCACTTGATCCCTCGAGTGCGAGGGGATATGCAATAATGTACGACGAACGGGTGGCAGAGAAGAGAAATGAAACGCCGCTGGATTTGCGCGAGAAAAGTAGGATGTATAGATAGCGATAGAGTTTTATAACAGACTTATTGACCTAGATCTGACTTTGAATGGCACGAGAGAGAAAGAGAGAAAAATGTGCAAAGTACGCGCACGCGAGCCATTACTTCGCTCTTGCGGCAAAGAATCCTTTTCCGCGCGCGACGGGGTGAAAAGCGCAGCGCCGAGATTTCAGATCTCTCTCTCAATGGCCTTTGTACTTGCGGGAGAAATTTGAATTAAATCGCGAGTGAAAGAAGATAGACATTTTTTGCATTGTATGAAAAGGTCGAGAGAGAGAGATTATACATATAGAATTTCAAAAACTGTTGCTCACCGCGTATTTCGATGAATGAAGCTTTCTTTCGCCGATGAAATTTCCCGGAGTCTCTCGCGTCGTTATACGAGCGCAATTCGAGTGCTCGATAACGAATTTTTTTTTTTTTTGCATCAACGACTCGTGGATTGATGCAGCTGCCCGTAATGGAGGAGCGTCGTCGTCGCTCTCGAGTTCATCGCTCGAATACGTACGTCGCGCGGCGAACTTTCCCTCGAGGATTATTCGGATTAAGGCAATATTTTTGTTTGAATTTACGATGGAAACCGCGAACGTATACAAGTGTGCGCGCGGAGCAATCGTCTGAATTTGTTACTCCTCGACCGACGGGTTTTGTGTAAACATTAAGCGTCGTTGAAAAATCATTCAAAAACAGAACCCTGCCTCTTTTTTTCTGCTTGCGAAAAATATCTCTGCGCGACCATACACGCGCAGCGTAGTAAAAAAGCTTCGTTCTTCGAGTTATTTATGATGATCCTCCATGTGTGTGCGTGTGTGTGCGTGCACATATAGTCGGCAAAAAATGTCCAATATGAATGACTCGAGTGTGAAGAGATTTTCTTACGACGCATATATTACTCACGCACTTGTACAAATATCGTTAGCGCAGATAAGCCCCACACGCGCGCGAGCTTCGTATCAATAGCAATGAATGAGGTACTTAAAGCTTCAACTTTTCTTTTTCTTACGACTGCGACTGGTCAGCGTGAAAAATACGTATGTACGCGCGGTTGACGTGTACGCGTATGATTTCACTTTGACAACATATTCTATATTATATTTACCAATACAGAATAAATTATCCTCAGAATTATATTGGCGTGTGTTTCACGTTTCGATAAGTATCGATGCAGTCGCGAGTACTGCTCGAGTCGATATGTATAGGATAAGTCGCGATCGTTAGCGGCGATTTTTGCGCCATTCAATTATTCGCTATCTTCGGCGATCTCGCGCGGCTAAGCAGCGATCGGAGCCAGAGATTCGATCGTTTCAATAAATCATCGGTGCCGCGCACTATGCAGAAAATCAAGCAACGCAACGCAAGAAACGAAACGACTTTTGAAAAGTCGACGATCGTCTCTGGAAACCAGAGTTGTGTAAATGCACACGCATACATACACTACACGTAGCATATAGCTATAAAGCGTCAGTTTGAGCCACGCGGAAAAGATGAATTCCAAGCAGTCGCAGTGCGCGGGGGAGGAGGAGGAGGAGAGGAGACACGCTTTGCTGCGGTGTTGCCGGGAGGCGTCCATAACTACCATCGTCGTCGCCGCCGCTGCCGCCGGGTTCGCGGTCTTGTTTTCAGGTAGCACAGTACATAGAGCAAAGACCTGCGGTTGCGTATACGGCAGCAGGCGCAGCACACGCGTTTCCATAAAGGCGACAAAGATGGGCTGTATATGGATTAGCAGTGCGAGCTCGAGCATGAATCGCTATTATATTATAACGCGTATAAGCGGGGAACTGCGAGCGTATAATTATAACTTCGATATTCAAATTGATGCAATAAAGCGCAACAGCTGAAAAGTTTTGGAGCTAGGCGACGGATGGAGCGAGCTATACGTATTTCGATTAATATGCACGTATAATATTTCGCGAATCGTCGATTGGCCTTTGTCGAAAAATTGCGTCGATAAATCAATTGCGGCTGCGTAAAGAATGACGGAACATTTCCATATACGCGAGCTCGTCGACGTTAATAACTCGTCGAAATGTAATACGTTAAGTTGGGATGAAGGGCAAAATATAAATGTGCAGATGGATCGGCCGATGCACACCTCGTGCCATTCCGATCGTAATGTATGTATAGAATACATGGAAAATGAGAAAACGTTAACTGCTCGACTGCTAGAATAACAAAACTAGTTACAGCTTCAGCCCCTCCGGTTCGCATTATGTGCCACACATATACGTAGAGAGAGAGAGAGAGAGAGAGAGAGAGAGAGAGAGTTCTCTCTCTCTCTCTGTCAGAGTCAGAACTGTATAATGATAACACAGCTATAACCATTTATCCGGCTGCGAATCAGGTATATACATTATACCGTGTATATATAACTTTAAGCGAGCTTGCGAGAGCTCGTGTTGGCGTGACATATGCAACGAAACGCTCCCCCACACACACGCACACATACTGCACACTTACTAGCTCTCCTCTGCTGGTGTATATACAGAAGCAGCGGAATAATCGGTTGTTTCTCTCTCTCTCTCTCTCTCTCTCTCTTGGCCTCTGCAACGCGTGTACATTCGTAGCATACACAGACACACACACATGTATGCACGACAGTTTCCCGAAACATCAGGTAGTACTGCCATGCACATTCGCACTGTATACCGGCGCACTACTAGCATACGCACCAAACGATGCGTCAGCATTTCCATGTGTGTGCACGTATATACACACGCGTAGAGACCATGTATACGTGCAGGGCTTTACCCCGTGCACCTCTTTCCATTAGAATTAATTTCGTGCTACGATTACACTACTACTGCTACTGCTGCTATTCTCTCTCTCTCTCACTTCTCGCTCGTCCTGTGTGCAACGCCCGCCAAGAGTAAGAGGAAGAGTGAATTCTGCCCTGTCGGCGAAATTTCGTCGACCATGTGTATACGTATACGTATGTATATAAACCGACTGCTCGACCATTGTTTTGAACTTTTTTGCTGATTTGTACGTATATATCTGGCGAGCTTCCGTCTATCTCATTGAGCTGCGGAGCGATGCGTTAGATATACACATACACCCATACAATATGCACGGGGCGCTTGCGACCGCCGTATACAATACATATGCCAGGAGCAAACTTAGTTGCGACTAGCATGTGCGTTAACTATTTCTGCGCGCAACTGTAAACAAGCTGCGTATAACGCGTATACGTGAATGCGCGTACGAACGACGGGGAAAAGGAAGATTTAACGGTAATTAAACCATTGACGGGGGAAGTCGGATTATCGTGTACTTGAATTCGAGTCGAGTCATTGCAATTCATAATATCAGTGCACACAAATATATTAGAAAAACCTGACTACGATTTTTTCGTTTTTCGTTAATAAAACAAAAGTTATCGTCTAAAACGCAACGAAATTCACCCACGTGTTCCCACAGATACCCGCTACAAGGTGTTGTAGGTCGCTTTGTGCCATTAATTTTTGGCAGAAAAAATCTATTTGCACTCACCGAAAAGAATATCGCAATTGAGGTCTGAGCGTGTAAGTAACTCACGGTTACGATTATTTTTCATATGCCCAGTTGCCGTTGTTTCGAAGCTCGACATTACGAGTGATCAAAGCAAGAAGCTGCGTTCAGTATATAGAGGACTGAACGATACCGTCACGCCGCGTAGCGGCGAAATTCTGTACTAGCGTATTAGGGCAATTTTGACGAAATAACATGGGAAATTCGATAAATGTATAAAATAATAAATGTTTCACAATGAATTTTGTACATTTATCATTTTTAATTGAAAGTACATGCCTAAATATGAATTTAGAAATTTTAATCCTATCGATTTTAAGTCGAGTTTAAAGTTTTTCCGTCGATTTCCCGGGTAAAGCGGAAAATTTCGGAAAATCTGAGCTCACCATCGGAAAGCTAAGGCAATTTCCCATCGAAATGATGCGTTACTTTTTTTTTCTAGGTGCACTCAGGTATTTTTACAGCGAGTTACAAATTTAGCGATTCGACTAAATAATGCCGCGCCGTGCGGCACTCGGATATTTGACGTGAAATGTTGTTTATCAACACTTTCTTATCAACTTTTTAATAGGATTAAAATTTCTACCTTTTAATAGGACAAAATTTTGATGAAACTTTTTATTGCGATAATTTTGGTGCGTAGTGTATGTACACGAGCGATCAATTATGTAAATGGTTTTCAAAAGTGCGTCACGAATTTCGTAAGCTCTGCGCACAAGTTCGCTGAGCGCGTAAAATTTATAATGCTTGATTCTTGCATCTTGTTCCTTGCAGCTGCGATGTAATAAGTCGTAAACAGTGCGTGTACACTGTCCGTGGACTAATTTTGTCCACTGAATTATGGAACGTCGTATGCTTATACATGTTCCATACCGACCGAATTCGTGTTCCAATGGACGAAATTAGTCCACGGACAGCCGTTTATAACAAAAAAATAAATAAACAACTCAAACTGTACTTTACTACTTTCATTTGTTTATTTCACGTTCTGATCGAGGCTTTCTTTTCCCTCGTTTCAAGAATCAAACTTACAGAAAATTTGAAAATCATTTTTGCAATTCATGTATGTAAATAATATGGAAAATGTTCTATAATAGATATAGCAATAGACATTAAAAAATATAGAAAATATGCTTATGTTCTTCACGAGCTTTGGCTTGTAGCCGCCAAGCAAATATGGTATAGATCTTGGTTCCTTAACCCATCGATGATCATTTCACAAATCTCGAGCGGCAGTCGATGGTGAATCAACTCCCAGAAAGGATAGATCGCCCAGACCCGAAAAAATCCTTTCAACATTATCTCGCACAAACGCTCAGCACAAGCCTCTCCAACAAGTCTTTTAGGAAAATTCTCTAACTTGTTCGAGCGCGCAAACTCCAAAAAGTCCTGATACTTGAGTAATTTTGCTGCCTCATTGAATGGTAAGTCAAACAGGTCTTGAAGTGACAGATTCGGAATTATCATTATTTTTTTCGCTCCGATCGTGTACTCCTCGTCTTCGGCAAAACGTTTTTCATAATCCTCCATGTTCTTGGAGAAAGTTTTCATGATCGTTTGGGCGTCGCTTCGAGCCAGTTCATATCCACCTTTCTCAAGACGTTCGACGATGCACAGAGCAGCAGACGCTTTTCTTAATTTCCAAGAAAGAACATATTCTTTTTCTAAGCAAATCTCACTGGGAAAAATGAAGCTGGACAAATCGGCACCATGATCCAAGAGTACGTCGATCACATCTGGCAAAAGACTCATTACGGCGTATCGAAGTGGTGTCTGGCCCTTCTTATCTTTGGCATCGACCTGCACCGGCTGATGTTTTTCTTTGCCTATCTTGAACAACAACTTTGTTAAATCGGGGACATCGATGTCCATTTTGCAAATCATGTGGAGAGGAGTCATTTCCTCCGCGTTAACCAAATTCGGATCTGCACCTCTGCTCAGCAACAACTCAGCCGCCTTCCTGTTGCCGTGACGCAGAGCCCAGTGCAATGGTCTGTTACCCAAGTTATCCTGAGCGTCGACCTCAATCGTCCGATGTTTTTCTTTTCTGATCTCGAAAAAATCATATAATATCTGTAAGTCTTCTTTTATCTCGCATATTAGATGTAAAGGGGTCTCTTTATTGTTGTTGGTGCGATTCGGATCTGAACCTCTTCTCAGCAGCAAATTAGTCAACCTCCTGTTGCGATTGGCCACAGCCAAGTGCAATGGTGTATTACCCCACTTGTCTTGAGCATCCACATGCACCAGCCGATTTAATTCGTTGCTGATCTCGAATAACATTTCCGCCAAATTATTGTCGTATTTTTTCTGACTGATGATGTGCAAAGGTGTAACGCCATCCTCGTCGGCTGCATTCGGATCAGCATCGTTTTTCAGCAGTGCCTCGGCTGTCTCGTCGCGGCACCAGGCCAGAGCCTCGTTTAGCGGCATTCCTCGGGCGGGATAATTGAGATTCGGCTGAAGATCGAGGAATTTTTCAATGACGTCGTTGCAGCCGTACTCGCAAGCAAGCTGGAAATGCGTTAGGCCCAACTCGTCGGTGTAATTCAAGTCAAATCTGTTGTAAACGTTAACAAAAATCTCACGAACCGTCGTATTTACGATGGGTAATTTGCGTCTAGCTAGGAGATGTAATGCTATGGTGCGACGTAAAATAGCCTTTCCATTTTGATCGACGTCGTCTTTGTAGCCGACCCGAGGCATAAACTTACCAATAACTTGTAAACCTACTTTACTATCCCAGTCTTTTTTATAGTAGTCCGAGGACTCGAGGAGAAGACGCTCAAGTTCTTGAAGCGGTAACTCCGCTAATTGTTTTAAAATGGGATCATTGAGTAGTTCCTCATCCATCGTTTTGCACACAACAAGCAGTCACAACAGGCAGTCACAAAACACAATCACTTGTAATATAAAATATTTTTTAACTTTTAATCACTTGCTACAGTAGATGCAACCTTCAGTAGTTGTTCACTCTACGGCGTCTTAACCTGTACTATTTCCTATATGTACATAGAGAGCACGTGGCTGAAGCTATAAGAGTAAGTGAAAGTGGCGGGTTTACGATTCGACGTAGTGTTAGATTTCAAATTTCGAAGCGAGACTGCACACCGCCTACTTTCGAATTTTGGAATCCGACGTTACGAAAAGTCATAATTTCTGCGTACCTATTGAGGACTGAACGATACCGTCACGCCGCGCAGCGGCGAAATTCTGTACTACTCAGAAGCTCTAAGAAAATTTTTAAGTAAGGTAGTCCTCTTTCAAAATTCTTGAAAATCATGTTTAAATTGCTTGTAAATCTACCTATAAATACTATAAACTAAGCAATAACTACATGTTGACTTCCAAAATTCTCTATAGAATAAAATACATACCCTTTGATCCTGGTAAAAATTTTAATTTCAATGTATGTAGCAATTTTTTCAATTTTAACGCTTAGTGATAATCGTTCATATGCGCACGAATGACGGGAAAAAAGAAAATTTAACGGCAATTAAACCATTGATGGGGGAGCCGGATTATTGTGTACTTGAATTTGAGTCGAGTCATTGCAATTCATGATTTCAGTGCCACGCTCTATCGCGCGCGATAACGAGATAATAACGCGTGCCGAGTCGAGTCTCGTTATATTTAGAAAACTCAGACGGAATTCGCTTTTGTATTGTAGCAATACTTGGCGACATCGCAGATTCCATATTTGCTTACGAGCCTTTTGATTCCGCCAACAGACGGAGTATTGTAAACTCCGAGTGGCAAAACTTCAATCACTATATATTTAGTACTCTGGACACTTGATAACCACAGTATCACACAAATTAATCCATCATCTTTTTATACTTTCCCCTTTGGGTCAGGGGGTGTATGTGTACGTGTATTGTACAAAACAATTCTACATAAACATAACCTCACTCTTTTTCCCCTGCCACATCAGGCAGGCACACGCGCATATAGTACTACATTCGTGTAAGTCGGTAGGTTGGGGGTCGGTCGAAATTTGCCTATGTCGATAAATTCAAACCGCAAATTCTTCGCCCGGTGAATTCGCCTCTGTTACTTTCCCAATGTCAATTAGTCTCTTTGATCTTGCGCTTGACTCTGCCTTGTCTTCCGGCCTCCTCGTCGCGTTCTCTTGTAGAAGTAGTTATACTTATATACCTATAGACGGAGTCGCCTGCGCCCCGCCGGTCGTTTTCCGCCGCAGCTGAGCTTCTACCACTGTACTGCTGGTACGGAGCTGGTAGTGCATCATGGGTTGCGAGCGAAACAATTCCTGGGAGCAGCAGCAGCAGCTGAAATGCGCGTGTAAGCGTATTTTCGTGTACTTTCAATGAAGCTAATTTTCAAAAATAATACCAAGATTTCGCCGACAAGGAACGTGCATTAACGCTGCTGCTGCCGGTTGCATCGTGCATCGCTGCGGAAAAGGGTATTTTATGTAACGAAAAATGTCACATTTGATGTACGACGGAGCGCGTACGCTATGCTAATTACTCACGAGTGCGCACGCATAATACGTTTCGAATTAACATAATTTAATTGAAATGAACTCGAAGCTCCACCGACACGTATACCAGCGAGTTCCAAATTTTTGCCGCGCAGATAAGAAAATATCGAAAAAATAATGCACGTCGCGCGGCCAGCCGCGTTGAGTCACGCAAAACAACAACCATTGCCGAGCACCAACCCCGAGCAATAATTAGTAACCGAATTGATTGCAGTCGGTGCGTACGTGATCGTAGATATATAATATGAATTTCGCGAGTTGAAAATTATAATATCAAATATGGGCGAATAAGCTTATCAATCACGCGGGACGTGTGTGCTCGTTGCCGCGTACGGCGCGGAGAGAGAGATCATTATACCGAGGAAGATTGAAGAATTCACGTAGAGGCCGGGCTATACAGCTGCACAGAGAGAGAGAAGCAGAAAATTTTTCAATGAATAATTCGTTTATGTACACGTCCATCAATAACATTTTATAATTGGCTCTCTTAACACCCACTTTAATTTTTTACTTTCGATTATATTGCTCGCGTACACATACGTAGGTCGAGCCGTGTGCTCCGATGAATTTCGTTTTTGCCTCAACAATTTCCCTTCCCTTCGCGCGCGCGTGTACACGTACGTTATATACACTGTACGTGTGCACCAGTGCACGAGTACACGTACATATGGGCTATTCCACAACAGGTGTTGCAGGCCAAAAAAATGAAGTTGAAACTAATTATGTACTTTTCAAGAACACAATGAAAAATGAAAATCCTGAACATCTCAGCCCTTAAGGTCCAACCCTATTGAATTTTCAGAGCTTCAAAGTTGGATTTTCATGTTTTGAGGATATTCTGTTTGTTACTCTGCTTTTCTGGGGTGCATATGAAAAAATTGCTGAACCATGTTTTTTCATG
>CACVKI010143806.1:0-12930 GCA_902732785.1 Trichogramma evanescens | reverse complement strand
AAACAAAGCACAAGGCCAATCATTGCAAGTTTGTGGACTCGACTTAGAAATTCCATGCTTCTCACACGGACAACTTTACGTGGCCTGTTCACGAGTTGGTAAACCATCAAACTTATTCGTGTACACGCCAACAGGCACAACCAAAAATATTGTATACCCGCACGCACTCACATAAATAAAAATGCACATATACACATAAAACAAAAATGTCTAAATTCTCTTTATGCAAATGCATCTTCACATTCTTCCTATACACCTAACGTGGGCGAAGCCACGACGGGGTCGCTAGTTGCCTATAAATCGTCAGGTGATATACGCATATGTATAGATATGCGAAGAGCAAATGTGGCCATTCTGCGGGAGAATTACCCAATACCTACCTTCGATTCTTATATGACCAAGTTGAGGAATGCAACTTACTTTTCTCGATTGGACTTGAAAGATGCCTATCATCAGTTGGAACTTCACGCTGACAGTCGTCCGATTACGACCTTTATTACGCATAAAGGCTTGCATCGTTATCTACGTTTGATGTTTGGAATCACTTCTGCACCGCAGATATTTCAGAAGATCATGGAACAAATCTCAGCACCTTGTAAAAATTGTTTGAATTTTTTGGACGATATAATTGTATTTGGAACTGATGAGCGTGAACACGATGAATGTCTTAAGTTTGTCATGCAAATATTACAAGAAAATAGTGTCACTTTGAACAATGAAAAGTGCTGTTTCAAGGTACGCGAGTTGAACTTTTTAGGACATAAGTTGTCGGACAGTGGTATTGACGTAGATTCAAAAAAAGTAGATGAAATCATGAATTTCCGATCTCCAATAAATAAAGAAGAATTGAGGAGTTTTCTTGGATTAGTGACGTACATCGGAAAATTTATTCCTAAACTTGTAACTTCTACAGATTTTCTTTGAAAATTGATTCAAGTGGATGAAAAATTTAATTGGACCAGTGAACATGAACAGTATTTCAATACGCTAAAAAAATCTCTATCAAAGGTACCGACTTTAGCTTATTTCGATCCACTCAAACGCACAAGATTGGTAGCAGATGCGGTCCTAGTACAATTTGATGATCAATCTAATTCAAGAGTGATTTCTTTTGCCAGTTAAAGCTTGTCGGATGTGGAACGACGCTATTCACAAACTGAAAAGGAGAGTTTGGCTTTAGTCTGGGCGGTTGAAAGGTTTTATTCTTACTTAGCCGGACTTGAGTTCGAGTTGGAAACGGATCATAAACCGTTGGAAGCAATATTTAAACCATCTTCTAAACCACCGGCCCGAATAGAAAGATGGTTATTACGTCTTCAATCATTTAAATTTAAAGTTGTATACAAGCCTGGAAAATTTAATATTGCTGACCCTTTCTCAAGATTGTGCAAAATAGGACAAGAAAAGTCATTTGACGCTGGAAGTGAGTCCAATATTTTCAGAATTGTAGAACAAAGTAAGCCTCAAGCATTAAACATTTCAGAAATCATTGAAGAAAGTAAGAAAGATCAGAATATACAGTTTGACATAAGTAAAATAAATGACGAATCTTGTTCTGCGACAGAAAAGAATATTTACTACATTTATAGATTAGAATTATTAGTTTTTGGATCGATGTTACTTCGTGGGAATAAGATAGTTATTCCGGAAACTTTGACTCAACAGGTTCTCGAGTTGGCGCACGAGGGACATCCGGGTGAAACAGTTATGAAACGCCGTTTGAGGGCTAAGGTATAGTGGCCGTCGATTGATAAACAGGTCGAAAATTTTGTTAAACGGTGTCGAGAATGTTTACTTGTACCTCAGCCGAATAAATCGACATTAATGATAAGGCATAAGTTTCCTGAGGGTCCATGGCAATGTTTGGCTATGGATTTGATGGGCCCATTGCGGAATAAGCAAATGGTTTTTGTCGTAATTGATCATTATTCTAGATATCAAGAAATAAAATTTTTGACTAGTACAACTTCAGCGGTAATTATTAAACATCTACGTGAAATATTTTCAAGACTAGACTATCCGAAAAGTGTAAGAGCCGATAATGGCCCCCAATTCGCAAGCGAGGAATTCAAAAATTTCTTTGACCAAAATAATATTGAACTTATTCAAACTACGCTGTACTAGCCGCAGGCAAACGGCGAAGTTGAAGATATGAATAAGTCGATTTTAAAACGGTTAAAAATTGCTGATTCAAAAGGATTGCATTACCAAACAGAGGTACAAAATTTCTTGCTTATTTACAATGTGACTCCTCATGGGACTACGGGAAAATCTCCTTCGGAACTACTTTTTGGACGCAATATCAGAGATAAGATTCCATCGATACAGGATTTTGTTATAGGAGATGGAGATGAAGAAGCGAGAGATTATGACATGATTAAAAAACAAAAAGGGAAGGAGAAAGGAGATGTTACTAGAAATTCAAAGGACTCTGATATCTGTCCAGATGATAGAGTTTTGGTGAAAAATATGATAAATCCTCATAAGTTAGGTACACGATTTAATGATGAAGAATATGAGGTAATCGAACGAAAAGGGAATAAAGTATCTATAATGAAAGATGGAAAATTATATCAGGTATCTCATTTAAAAAAAATAATTGAAAGTGTTCCCGATAATGTGGTGATTGCAGATCACCAAGATCACCTGAGAGCTAGTAACTCTCAGCCATCGATGTCTTCACCTGCAACCGCGCGAAAGTCAGAAGAAGTATCTTTTCAAACGTCAACGCAACCTGTTCATGAATTGGATCACGCGGACGAGGATCGCTCATCGTTTTCTACTCCTGCAACTCCGAGAATGTCTAAGCATGCGACCCCAGGAACACCTACTTCAGCAAAATCAAGAAATTCAGCCATGAATTATGATGCGAAAGTCACCCCGTTACAACTTAAAAAAAAGGAGGGATTGTGGAGACCAGTCGAGCGTCGGTGAATGTATCTACGAGAGACGCACGCGTGTACGGTGGTGTCGCGTGGTGGCAAGAACAAGAGGTGTATGTGTGAGCGAAGCAAGGAGACGGACGAAGTGTATGGTGATTTGGTTGGTGTTTTACTAAATAAAATAAAGTCATTTATCAGCGTATATGCATGGTTGTTTATTATTTATTATTCATAAATCCCAGTACTACAATACCTAAGAAACTTCATACTATTAAAAGAAACATAAAACTCAAAAAAAATTGTAATAGATTGATATTTTGTATAGCCAGGAAAAATCCGAGAGTATTGAAAAATTTAAGAAATACATCGATAAAAACTATTTTCGACTAATTACTATTGTTTGGGCCTTTTTTGTGGTCAGATTATTATAATGTACTTCTTTAGTGAAACTTGGATAATTTCAAAAAAAGCTCTCTTGCTATTTTCCATTAAAATCGGTTTATACTGCACTAGGGATTTTTTTTGAAATACTTTCAATAAGCATAAATTTTGAAATAATACCCATTTTGGAACTCTGAAAAAGGTTGATAAAAATGGTCCCGATATTTATACTAAAATTTTGGGGCACTTTTGACATGTTAAATAATATGTTTATCATATTAAATGCATGAAAAACTTTGTCGTAGCTAATTGATAGAGAATATAAGATAAATGTGTAGAAATAATGCTATGTAGAAAAAGTCGCTTTCCTATGTCTAAATTTCTCCCAATCTAGAGCATCACAAAGATTAATGCAAAATTCTGAAGACATCTGAAAAATAATATAACTAAGGAATTAAAAAAAATATTTTCAAATTTTTTTACCGGAACCTTTCTTCTTAAAAAAAGAGTTTTTCAGCAATATATGCTATCGCCTTCAATTAAAAAATTCAAGGTAGTGTATTCGAAAACGAGAAAAAAATTTTCCAGATTTTTTAAGGCTTTGTATCGCCTTAAAAAACGTATTTTCATTAAAAAAGGGCGTTTTTCGGCTCTAGACGTCAGAGTCATCTCTGAAAAAATCTGAAAAAATTTGAGGTTTTGTATTTTGATGCCAAAAATAAGTAAAAAAAAAGATCAGGCTTTGTATTGCATCGTAGCGCCATATATGAGAACTTTCAAAATTTTCAATGATTTTTTCTGAAGGCCTGAAGCATTCAAAATATCTGAAAAATTCAAAATTGTTTGGATTGTTAAAAAGTATTTTTATGAATTTTTTTACATTTTTTAATTACTTAAGGCGTTCAGAATAAATATAGATAGAAAATGAACGTTTATAGGGGAAGAAGGGGGTAGGAGGTGGGAGGGGGTCCAAAATTTTGGTTTTGGCACTTTTTCATCATGTACTATAACGTACCAAAAGCGCGTCAAGATCGGTGACATACGAGTGCAGGTATATTTATAAATTCCGAGCCTTACTTATATATAATAATACGGAACACAAAAGTCTCGTCGTTCACTCCGAGTCCTTTATCATGTCGTAGTTATATAAGTCAGGGTCATCATGAAAAGCTGAATCGAGGTTTTTACTTCGAGCTTTGATGGATGCTTCTAGCGTTCTGATCTGCTGCTTGAGCTTCCCAGCAATTGCATATAGAAGTCTTGCTTGCCTACGATAACTTACCTTTGCTTGGGCCTGACCATACGTAGGATGCTTTCCCCAAGCCTTCGGCGCTTCTCTTCCTGCTGTGGCACCACGAATCTGTTTTGTGCTTTTGCCTCGGCGATCTTCTGTCTTTTCTTTTCTTTTTGTCTTATCTTTTCTTTCTGTCTTTTCTTTTCTTTTTGTCTTATCTTTTCTTTCTGTCTTTTCTTTCTGTCTTATCTTTTCTTTCTGTCTTTTCTTTTCTTTCTTTCTCTGTCTATTTTTCATCTATAAAATACAGTCGCATGTTCTAAATGTGATAAGTTCCCCTTGGTTGACCCGTTCGCGGATTTTTCAGATCGTAAGATTTTTCAGCACGTTTTTGCGTGACTTCGTAAGAGCCTTCATATAAACTTAGTGATTTCGCTACACTCTGTGCTGAGCTGAAAGGGACGCGCAGGGCTTTCACGAGGAAAAGGTCATTGATCTTTAGTGTCGTGATTTCATGTTCTTTATACCACTTATCGATGCGTTCGTTACCCTTCCCCCTTGATATTTGCTCGCGTATCTTTTTATACTGTTGCATGGGTACGTATTTTGTCCAGAATATCTCAGATTAAGTAAGTTAAGAAGTGTACTCGTCAGTCGGATCAAGAAAACCAGAATCCATAAGACGGAGCCGGATGGTGAAAACCACACTCGTAAGATGACAACAGGCAGTGAGTATCGCACTCACATGACGTAGCCGGAAGCAAGAACCACACTCAAAAGATGGGAGCTGAAGTGAACTGGAGGCCTCGAAAGTAAGCAACAAAAGCGAGAACAACACTCACAAGATTGCAACATAAGGTGAAATAGTCTCAGCAAACTCACAGGAAGATAGTGCTGGAAGCGAGAGCCAGATCGTAAGATGGCGCTAGTGAAGTGAGGAAGGTTTTAGTCGGTATTAGTAGGGCACAATCAGTACAATACTCAAGTCCGACATATCCATGCAACACACCGTCGCACGTTGATACCGTAAATGGATTTCCTTCCTCGATAAAAAAAACACATACACATGCATACAGACATTTGTTGAGAATTCAATGTAATTTCCAAATATGTGAACCAAATTGGTCTATGATTTCTGGTTCAAACCGTCGTTTTGACGCACATTACAAAGCTTCCTCTACAATGATGCAAAATTACAATAGTACTTAATATTTATAAAATTTTTAAATTTTAATTATTGTAGGTAATTTACGAAAATAAGATCGTATAAGAATATACTTACCATTAGATTGGTGATTTTTTAGTAATCCTTCCAGTAAGTTAATGCACTGTTTAATATACATCGATTCTAACAGTTTCATCTTGGTAATTAACTTAGTTCGCAAAAATTCATATGAATCTTCAAATAATTTATCAAAACATTCTCTAAATATTTGAGCTTGATGCGCTGGCCGCGTTTTGTACCAACTCTGCAAAATTTTTTAGTAGATAAATTTTAACAATTTATTAAGAATCAAGAAATCGTGTTTATAAAATCTGTGGTGAATAATTAAAACGACTAAAGTTCACTTTGCGTGTTTTCAAAAATAACATTTTGAGGTGCATATGAGTGTCTGAATAGATACGGATAACTCAAAGTATAATATTTTGTTTGGTCGGGAACTCTTTTTTCGAAGTAGTCCCGATAGTCATATTTTTAATAAATGAAAATTAACAACGAGTTTATTATAGTGAGAAAAACGTATAAGTTCAAAGAACTCACTCTTTTATTTGAACACATGAAGTTTAATCTCTTGCTTGCCAAATTTTTTCTGTAACCGATATGGAATGGCCCAATGTTTTTTCTAAAAGTCACCACTTTGAAGTGAACATACCGTTGGGTCGATGTTATAAAACTCAAAATTAGATTCTAACTCATTGGTGTAACAATATCAAAAAATAGTTAAGTATATAATTTTATTTTATAGTAAAGTATAACAAAAATAACAAAGTGAATGGCTTCAAATGCATGAGAAAGTTTTTAAAATTAGATCAAACTCTAGTAATGACTCAAACACTTTTATTGAACTATTATTCGATGAACTAAATAGTCTAGAAACTCAAAATATGATTAAATCATTTTTTATAGAGATTTGGAGAAAAAGTCGATTAAATAGAGCCAAAAATGTGAAAAAATACTCTGCTTTCAGGAGGCAGAAAAAAATCATTTGTACACGTTTATATTGCGCGTACCTTCTTCTTTTATAGAATTCTTACAGAAAGTTGGTATTACAAGTCGATTTTCGAAAATCGTCGAAAAACCGCCCACTCCAATGTATATGGGCTATTCCACAACAGGTGTTGCAGGCCAAAAAAATGAAGTTGAAACTAACTGTGTACTCTTCAAGAAAACCATGAAAAATGAAAATCCTGAATATCTCAGCTCTCTAGGTATATCCCTCATGGATCTACAGGGGCTCAAAGATGAATTTTCATATTCTCAGCTTATCCTGCTTGTTACTCTGCTTTTCTGGGGTGAATATGAAAAAATTGCTAAACCATGTTTTTTCATATAAAATTTGATGCAGAATTCAAATCTGTACTTAAAAATAACATTCATATCCTCAAAACCCCTTAAAATTGAAAAAATAGTGTAAAATACCATGAAAGTCAAAAAATAAAGTTGTTCGTATACCTCAAATTGGCCAATATTGAAACATGTTCTCATACAAATACAACTTCTGATAAAGTTTGGTAACTGAATCACCATTGAAGACAATTTGGTAGCTTGCGAAGAGCCAAAAAACATGGAAACTGAGGAAAAAACCATGTTTTTTGGCTCTTCGCAAGCTATCAAATTGTCTTTAATGGTGATTCAGTTACCAAACTATATCAGAAGTTGTATTTTGATATATCGATGAACACATTACAATATTGGCCAATTTGAGGAATACGAACAACTTTATTTTTTGACTTTCATGGTATTTTACACTATTTTTTCAATTTTAAGGGGGTTTGAGGTTGTGAATGTCATTTTTGAGTACAGATTTGAATTCTACATCAAATTTTATATGAAAAAACATGGTTTAGCAATTTTTTCATATTCACCCCAGAAAAGCAGAGCAACAAGCAAGGTAAGCTGAGAACATGAAAATTCATCTTTGAGCCCTTGTAGACCTATGAGGGATGGACCTAGAGGGCTGAAATATTCAGGATTTTCATTTTTCATGGTTTTCTTGAAGAGTACACAGTTAGTTTCAACTTCATTTTTTTGGTCTGCAACACCTGTTGTGGAATAGCCCATATATTTATGAAAAAGCTTTAGTTTTTTGTATTTTTTTAAATGTTTTGGGAAAAATCATGTCAAGTTTTTGTTTGTATTCAATGAGCTTTTGAGTAATTTAGCAACAAGTTTTTCAAATGATTCGTCAGTTAATTTTTTTTTAGCTGACGCAAACTAAAATTTTATATCATATTATTTAAGTATCATTTTTTTAGACCTTTAAGAGAAAATTATATTAGGCATACATACCTCAAAAATTGGTTGCCATTTTAAGACTGATGTACTGAAAAACACCATTCCCATTCGAGAAACTGTTGCTGGAGAGGCATTGTCAACATTGTCACATTCAAAAATCAATTTGACGTTTGGAGCCATTATCATCCGATCACCATTAGCTAATGTTAAAGTTTTATTATCATCTAGAACAGAATTTAGATTTTCTATCCAAATAGCATCGACAGGACCATCCAAAACAATCCACAGGCATTCACTTTTTTTTATTTGCATGGATTTTCGCCAAATTGTAGAAAATATGCCATCAGTCCAATCATTAGTTACTACGTCTAATTTACCAAACATTTGTGAAGCTGTGATGGCCTATAATACATATTTACATATATAATTAAAATTATATAGTTTTATTAAATAAAAAACAAAATGTAAAGTTCAAGTTCAAATAAAAGTCAAAATTAACATAGACTGAGATGTAACAGGGTTCGACGCGCCAGTATCGTACAACTTAGTCAAGCACACGTTCACATACACAGCGGGACTGGAGCACAAGTAAAGATGCACGGATTAATTTATCGTAAAAGTACGAACATTTCTTCAACATGCGCTCCATCTGTGTGTATTGAGTTTACACCTGAGAGACAGATAGAGATAAATAGATAGTTGCTTCATTGGACTTAGGGAAAACCCTGTGTGCACCTTACTAATAAATTTGTCTTAAAAAAATTATTTCTAAATAATACAAATTTTTCGATAACAGTTTAAAAAAATAGATGTAAAATATCAGAGTGGAAAACACAAGTTAAATCTATATACACCTGAGTTAAACTTGCCAGGATGATTGACCAATGCATGAATGAATGATTGAATGAATGAAAGAATGAATAAGTGTAACATTGTGACTAAAGGCGAATGGCTATTTCGAGGCAAGTACATGAAGAAGACGTAGAGCAGTGTATTTAAGCTGATGTGAAGTAAAATTGATGCTGTTGATAACACAGGCACACAAAAAATTCTTCAGTTCCAGAGACCGAACCAAGTGGACTAGTATGTGACTATGTTTGTAAGGTCGCTGAATTCGAATCTGGTGTTGGTTTTTCAAAATAATGTTGCTCTATGTTGACACACACACTCTCTCTCTCTCTCTCTTTCTCTCTTAAACATCCAGCAGAAATCAGTCATTATCGCAAATCATATATACCTGGATAGTAAGGAGAACGGTTCCATCAAGACATAAAACATATGGAACAGTGATATCAAGATAGATAGGATTTGCGATAATGGCTGGTTACTGCTGGATGTTGAAAAGAGAGAGCCAATATAAAGAAATTAAACACAAACGGTAACCTTCACGTCGATCGTTTGAAGAAAAAAAAGTAAGTTACAAAAAGAAAGTAAAACGACATGAAAAATTAAGAATACTTTATCAATTTTTGCTGTATATTTATTAATTTAACCTTCAAATGACCTCAATTTTGACATTCTACTGGTCACTCAATAAAAAAGCTGAATTCGTCAGCTCCAAAAACCTATACCCAATCTTTTCCCGTTATTTTATCATGTTTACTAGATTTACTCTTAAAATAACCTTTTAATGACCTTAAATTTTTCATATAATGACCAGGTATAGTCAAAATAAACTTTGAGATTTAGCGACCCTCAAAAAATAAATGTGATTTTTTCTGGATTTTTATTGAATTCTTTAAGTTTGACCTTTAAATGACCTAGAAGGTCATTTGACTTCAGATTTAAATTCAGCATCCTCGAAAACCTGGATAGGAGTTTTTTCCGATTATTTAACTTTTTTTCCTGATTTGATCTTGAAATTACCTTCAAATGACCTTAATTCGATCTGATTTTGAAAAACCAACATCGGATTCGGATTCAGCGCAGACTTGGGCAGCCGCGGAGCACCAGCGAGCGTGCCAACTGAAGTGAGTTGCAACAAATACAATTGTGTCATTGGAAGTTGGCTGCATGAGACGCGTTTAGCTAGCCGCCGAACGCGGTATCAAAATCATTCAAAAAATGATTATGAAAAATTATGAGAAAAAATTGTTTAAAAACTTTAAAAATCTTTTTAAAATGCAAGAAAATGCAAACCAAAACTGGCAACCACGTAGCCCAGCTCGGGTATATTATTTAAAACATTGATCTGTAAACCAGAGCAGTAACTCACCTAGCCCAGCTGGCTTATATTTTTTTAAACAATTAAACTGCAAACCAAAGAATCAACCCACGTAGCTCAGTGTGACTATTATGTAAATATTTGTGAGTTTATATACTGCAACGTACTTTGCTCTTTACGTGCGTGCAAGTGAGTATGCTGAGTTGAAGCGAGTGCTTCGACAACGCGGACTCACCAGATATCCGCTTCGCTTGCCGTGCGTGTGCGTAGAAGGTTTCGAGAGTGGAACTTACTGCCCTGAGAGGAACGACTACAGCTCAATTTTCTGTCTCTACTGTTATAATAATTAATAATAAGACTCAACCAATCGTTGCATATCGAGCATCGATAGGTCTCTTCAATACGACCCCTTACGCGCCTGAAATATTATAATGTAAATGGTAGCGTAAGAGTACAAATTTGGGTATGGACTTGTAATGTTGAGCTGAAATAAATTCTTTTATTGAAATCGGATATACAGAAAAATACTATCTTTCTTTATTATTGATAGTGCAAGAATATGAATAATCGATCGTATACAAAATCGTGGTTATTTATCATACGTACACGCAGAGAGACGGCGGTTGTCTTACAATTATCGCCTGACTCGACCAAGGAATAAGCGTGCTCTAGACCGAAATACAATTGTTTATTTTATCGGAGAACCACGTGGTGTTGCAACGATGCTGTTGAAACGGGCCCGGACAAGCTGGTTGAAAACTGGCTGCTCTGCGCGGCTTGGCTGGAAACACTGGGACTGTTGCTGCTTGATCCACACTGCTAGGTTCTTCCTTCACCCTGCATTTGGTAGCTAGAGTAAAGAATCGCGCACAAGGAAGTTCGAAAGACACTGTTTAAAATTCGCGACTAGGAATTTAGGACGAGAAAGATTCGATTCGTATTGCTACGAAGAATCTGCGTCAGTCTCTGGCTCAATTGCTTCACCAGTGAGAATCCACACACCAAGGTATGTCTCATAGAGCAATTGTAGTCAGAGGACCTTTACGCTTTCAAGCTTACTCACTCGAACGCAATGAAGCGGCAGCGGTAGATTGCTTATTAGGACAGGTAAAGTTCTTTGTCATCACTCTGAGTCAGTGACAAAGAATGATAATTGTAAAACACAAATACTGTGGTGGGTATTTGTGTTGTAGTTCAATTATCAATGCCCGTCTGTGGCTCGACACACTGATTTTATAG
The DNA here is from genome assembly GCA_902732785.1 of Trichogramma evanescens. Lineage (NCBI taxonomy): Eukaryota > Metazoa > Arthropoda > Insecta > Hymenoptera > Trichogrammatidae > Trichogramma > Trichogramma evanescens. The sequence goes on along the minus strand of CACVKI010143806.1, from coordinate 1,573 downwards.
GTCAAGGATACCGCTCAAGGCGCGCTCGATCTTACAATCGAGACGCCGAAAATCTCCCACTATTTCGTCTTCTTTCTATGCGCGCGTCAAATTCGCAATCAGTGCGACAAAGAGCGAATTTTTCTAGTTCACGCTGATTGCTGGAAACGCATCACGTGAGTGACGTCATGCAGTCACTGATGCTGCGTGGGGGTCCAGCGGCTTCTCTCTCTCTGCATAGCTGCGGTCGGGCCTCTGGCGTGCTGTAAGTGGGGGAGATGCGAAATCCCTCTTGCGTATGCAAATGAGTTCGGACAAGGGGTCGCACAAGCCGGTGAGTCTTTCCTCTCGTCGCGGACTCTCATTGCGAGCTCTCGCGTCTGTCCTGTTGTACGTTTTGCGGTACCTACAGGCGCGAGCCGTGAAATACGTTGCAATACACCTTAAACTCAAAATTATTTTATTGGATTTTTTTCTCCTCTTTTCATTGCATTTTTCGAAATTCTAAAATTTTGATTTTGCACTGAGACACAGCTGCTTCCGTGAGCTTTTTTCGTATACTTTACGTATAAAAATATTTTTTCTTTTTCGTTTTCTGGCGATTAGTGTTTTTGGCCACCTCTTGTCATTTTCGCATGGTCGCGTACACTTCTTCAGAACATCAATACTCACTACTACTACTTCGGGTGAGACGATCGAGCACGCAGATTGCTATGTATAAACAGTTAAAGACCGATTCCTTTTAATTTTTAATTTTTGCCGAAATTGAAGTCATAAAGTACTGTTTGAGAGTGATCTATGAGCTCAATCGTCTCATTCGAAGTAGTAGCCGTGAGCATTGATGTTTTGAAGAAGTGTACGCGACCCTGCTGCTAAAACTCAATCGGTACCCTGTGAAAATTACAAGTAGTGGCCAAAAACACTAATCGCCAGAAAACGCAAAAGAAAAAATATTTTGATACGTAAAGTACACGTAACAGCTCACGGAAGCAGCTGTGCAAAAATCCAATAAAATAATTTTAAGTTTACGGTGTATATAAGCCCTCAAATATTTACATAATAGTCACGCTGAGCTACGTGGATCAATTCTTTGGTTTGCAGTTCAATTGTTTGAAAAAATATAAGCCAGCTGGGCTAGGTGAGTTACTGCTCTGGTTTACAAATCAATGTTTTAAATAATATACCCGAGCTGGGCTACGTGGTTGCCAGTTTTGGTTTGCATTTTCTTGCATTTTAAAAAGATTTTTAAAGTTTTTATACAATTTTTTCTCATAATTTTTCATAATCATTTTTTGAATGATTTTGATACCGCGTTCGGCGGCTAGCTGAACGCGTCTCATGCAACTAACTTCTAATGGCACAATTGTATTTGTTGCAACTCGCTTCAGTTGGCACGCTCGCTGGTGCTCCGCGGCCGCCCAAGTCTGTTTCAGCGGCCCCAAAAACATAAATTCCACTAGGTCCGGTCTCTGAAACTGAAGATTTTTGCTTCCTCATAAAGGAAGCTTTGTGACGGACCGATTTTCGACTTTCATAACTAATAATCGTAGAGTACTTTTACATATATATTCTTAAACTAGATCGAATTGCTGAC
>CACVKI010143805.1:0-14249 GCA_902732785.1 Trichogramma evanescens | reverse complement strand
ACAATTTATATATTAGTTATAAAAAATGGGACGCTATTAAAGCTATAATCCTCGCAAAATTTGTACATTATCAAATTGCGTCAAACTGAAATTTAGTTGAATTACAATTGCGTTATTAATTATATTATAATAAGGCGCCATGGCAGCAATGCCGAATAATCACTCTTACATTAATTTGTATTTTGATAACTTTGGTTACACAGGAATTATTTGTACCTTATTAAAAACAAAATATAAGTATAATCTTTAATCATTAAAAATAAAAAATATCATTTCGCTTAATTTCGAGGTTACTAAGGAAAACGGTAGTTAAACTACCTAAATAAAGTTTATTAATTTAAACATTGATCAGATGGCAAAAGTGTGGTGCTCCATGCACTGATAAACTTAACAGTGATTAATTTATAAATGCTAACTTAAGCTAATTTTTTGAAAAATATAACGTCGTTGCCGCGAACATCTGTCTCGATTTTGTTGGCTCTACGGGCCGCGTACAGCCAAGGCGGGCACTTCCGCTGAAGTGCGTAATTTCTCAAGGTGAGACGCGTGCCGCCAAATATCACAGGCAAAAGACCCTCCAGGTCGAGGGCATGACTATCCCTGACATTGTCGTTGAACACCACCAAGGAACGAAGTTGCGGCAACAGCAAACGCTTAGCTAAATCAGGTGTATCCTCATTCCAGGTTACAGTCAAGCTTTCTAACTTGGCAAGGTGTGAAAAATCGACCAAGTCGTGCAATTTAATATTTAATAACTTCAAATCTATGACGTTCGGTACACGAAGGAGAATATCCTGCAAGTACGGTTCAATAAAGAGTGAATTTGAAAAGTCCACGAATCTTATATTTGGGCAAGTGTTCAACGACAAGGCGAGACCCATGCCTGGCTCGAGGATTCGTCTTGGCTTTACCGAAGAGAAAATAATTGCAGTCAGTGCGTTTTTATTTGAAAACAACGCATCCAGCAAATTACCGAGTTGCTGGTCGGCATCAAACGCCATCACATTGTGCAGCTGCAAAAATCTGACGTGAATATTTGAAGTGACAGCGCGGGCCAAAGCCGTGAAACTAAGCTGCCAGCAAAAAGATAACTTGACGCACTCGGCCGTAAACCCGGAGAGAAAAGCACCCGTAAGCTGATAATTTTCGCTAATCTCGAGCCGATGTGCATCAATTTTAGCGACATGCGTATCTATAGGGGCCGTACAATTGCCCAGCAAACATGTCTTAATCTTAAAACTACTTGATAAGAAATCAATTAACTTATAGTTAGTTTTGATCGCACGCAGGTCGATCGTTCTCACATCTCGCACCGCGCTCGCGTTTTCCCGGCTGCAACCAGGGCGCTGTGACGCCAACAATGCGTCCTTAACCGAACTATTACTAAATAATGAGTCGCGATCGCCGAATATCATAGACTTAGGTTTGTACTTATTGATATGCTTTTTAATGACATGAGAGATGTTACTATAATCAAAATATGGCCATGAAGGGTTAAAATAATTTTTACAGAGGAGCGTGACAGCAACAGGATGGTTGTAGAGGGCGTATGTCAGCGTATAGGCGTCGCTGGAGTTAAGGTACTCGAAAATTCCCGATAATACTGGGGTATACAGAATGAGAGGGTGCGCGTCCAACGAGCCGGGAGACGGGGGAGTCCGTTCGGCGGCCACAGGAGTGAGCTTGTAGTAGTATTTATCGGGTTTAATCTGGGCGAAACAAGGCAAGTACTTCTTTTGTTCGGTGCTATAAAACCCGACGTCCAGCAGCGCTGACAGCCCAGCACCCTGCAGGTGCAGCGATGTAAGCAAGTCGGCACAATTAATGTGACACCAAGAAGTCACGCTCTTCTTCTTCTTCCCGTCACGAGGAACAGGCGGGTGCTTCGGGCGGGTGACTGTGCTGGAAGGTGGGGCGGCAAAAGGCTTTATCAGTCGAAGAACCTCGTCTCGATTCATTCTTCTGCAGACGCCAAAAAAATAAAGCCTGAGGACTGGTTTGTCCTCTACTACAAGACGGGGCAAATCTGGCAAAGGCTCGTAAGCTGCCGAATCGGCACGAGTTCGCCCAAAGCGGGCCGGCCTTAGACGATGCTGGATGTCATCTCTGTACTTTGAGGTTTCCATCTTGGTGATCTCCTCCATCTCGCCCTCAGCAAGCTCGGCAATCTTGGGGAAACGTTTGATAGCCGCCTCGGTCTCATGGCGTAGATGATCGAACGCCTCCACTAGCTTTCTGAAAAAGACGAATTTAATGGACGATGAGAAACCATTTTGCCTCTCTTTCTAGGCTGTTTGTTGTTTGAGCGCGCTTTCCTTTTACCGTTGGCTTGAGAGGCGCTAGCGTAGGAATGTTCAGAAGTAAAAGAAGATTGTTCAGGAGGAAGGGGAACGTCAGCCGCCTCACCGACAGCGACCGAGTGGCCGATGCCAAGCTCGTCCTGCGGGTTCCGAGTCAACTCAGGGTAATCAGGCAGTAGAGCGTCGTCAATGTCGATAGGGTTATTATTCGTCAGGGTTTGATCTGAGGTCTGCTCGTTATTTCGGGCAACAGGCGGGGCCATCACCGCGGAGGAGGGGCCAGGGATGTCGATAGACGCTGAGGACACAGGCGCGCGGGCCGAGGCAAGGGGAACAGGGTTCGACGCAGCGACGCCGGCCCCAGGAGCGACCGAAGCTTCAGCCTGATGAGCCAAAGCCTCATCAAGAAAGTGAGCCGGTTTCAATTGGTCTACCGAGACCCTGACAATTCTGTCATCGACCTGAATCTCCATATGTCTTTTAGACGGGTCGCGAGAAATAACTCGATGAGGGCCCGTGTAAGGCCTTTCGAGCGAGCGTTTGCCACATTTAATTATTTTAAGTACATGGGAACACGTGTCAAAATCAGCATAATAAAAAGGTCTAGAGGCGTCTTTATGTTTAACCGGCAGCGGCTTTAAGCTGACCATGTGGCGCAAAAAAGTTTCTTTAAAAGCGCGTGAATCGTAATCGTCATCGTCGTATTCGCAAAAAATGCCAGAGATACGCAAGGCTCTCCCATATAACATCTCGGCAGGACTCAAATCGGTATCGAGGATCGGTCTGGTCCGCAGTCCCAGCATTATCGTCGGCAGCGCGTCCAGCCAATCTCCTGCATCACTTCTACACATAAAAGCCGCCTTGATGTCTCTGTGAAAACGCTCAATCATTCCATTTGCCTGGGGATAATACGGAGTCGTGTGGATCTTCTCGATTCCCAACGCGCGCGAGACCTCCTCAAAAAGCTTTGACTCAAACTGGCCACCCTGATCCGTAGTGAGGATCGAAGGGGAGCTGAAACGTGACACCCAATGCTTAACAAAAGCCCGCGCAACAGTTTCAGCAGTGATATCCTGTAAGGGGACCGCCTCGGGCCACCTTGAAAAACGATCAATCATAGTTAACAAATAAGAGAAACCTCGGCACTCAGGGAGAGGGCCGACCAAATCAATATGCACATGCTGAAAACGTGCGTCGGGTGCGTCGAAATGCATAGGCTGGGGCCTATTATGGCGAGTCACCTTGGACTGCTGGCATGGCATGCACGCTTTACAATATAACGTTATGTCCCGTGACATGGAAGGCCAAATATAGAATTTCCGAATCAATTTGTCTGTAATTCTAGGACCGGGGTGTGCTAGGCCGTGGAAAATGTCAAAAACTTTAAATCGCAAGGGACCGGGAACATACGGGCGAATACGCTCGGCGGAAACCTCAGCAAAAATTTGCTGATTCGAGGGCTGCCAAACTACCTTGCACAGCTTGAACGGAGGAGCCGGATCCTTAAGGAGTCCTCTAAGCTCGTCATCATTTGCCTGTGCTGCTGTCAATTCATTTAACGGGAGCTTTAAAGGTAGAGAGATAGCGCCTATACATGCCGAGGGATCCGCGGGCTCCGAATCGGAAAGCGAGTGCGGCTTTGCCTCGACAAGTCGCGACAAAGCGTCGGCCACCGCGTTCTCCGGGCCCGGCAAATATTCGAGTGTCATATCAAACATTGATAAAAATTCCACCTGCCTCCTACGTCGAGCCAAAGTGGTGTCCAAAGGCTGTGTCAAAATCGAGAGGAGGGGCTTGTGATCGGTGCAAACGACAAAAGCGACGCCCTCCAGGTAGTGCATAAAGTGCTTAACCGCGCCGACTATCGCCGTCAACTCTCTATCGAAAGTAGAATAACCTCTCTGCGCGCGGTCGAACTTGCGAGAGAAAAAGGCTAAAGGCTTCCATTGATCCGTCGTCTGTTGTTCAAGGACAGCACCCATCGCGGAGTCCGACGCGTCCGTACACACTCGTAATGGGGCACCATCCTGCGGGAAAGCGAGGTTCCTCTTAAGTTGCTCGAATGATTCGATAGCTTTAGAATTCCAATTAATGGGGGTTTTATCGCCCTTTTTTTGCGAAGTCAAAAGGCCGTTCAGCTCTATCTGCAGCTGCGCGCTTCCCGGCATGCAGTGATGGTAGAAATTGATCATGCCCAGGAAGCGACGCAATTGCTCGACAGTCTGTGGGCGAGGGAAGTTATTAATTTTCTCTACTTTGACCGGCAAAGGTTTATAACCGTTACGGTCAATCAAAAATCCCAGGAACTCGACCTGATCCGACTCGAAAACACACTTACTCAAATTCAACTGCAAGGCGGCTTTTCTCAGTCTCTCGAAGACAATTTCTACATGCTTGCGGTGCGTCTCGACATCAGGGGAAGCAATAAAGATGTCATCTATATACACGTAAGTAAACGGTGAACAGCTATGTGCGGTGGTAATGTCAAAGACCACCATTTTAAAATCGCGTTTCTATTAAACAATTTATCGCCCGAACCGACAAGAGAATCAAGGTAATCCGATGGGAGCTGATTTCGCGCGCCCAGTGACCCGTCGCGAAATCTCAGAAACCTGGTCTTCTCATGCTCTACATACTTTCTCAAAAGGAGCGACCGAAGAGCCTCATATTTATTACTGCCAGGCAGGCCGCGCATGGAATCACCAAGCTCCGCGATAACATCGCTGCCCAAGGAAGCAAGTGTATGAATAAATTTATCGTGATCGGAGAAAATGCCACACGCATGAAATTTATGTTCGATAGTGTCCAACCAAAGCTCCGGCTGTTGCCTCCAAAAAGCCGCGAACGAAAAAGATTTATTTGACGCGAAAGACGAAGTGAGCGAAGGGAATGAACTTGACCTGCATGGGGGATTAAAATTATCCGAACCAGCCTGGCTAGGCGGCCCATTGCGACCCTCTAACGGGTCAAAACTCGCAAGCGGTGGCAAAATCTGAGAGGTCTGTTGAGGCTGGCACAAGCCACCCTGAGGCCCGGCGGCGAAACCTCGGTATGACGAAGCCAGGGACACTTCATCGGGCGTCGGGGATTGTAAAGAGTTAACCTGCAAGGTTACTCGAGAACAGCTCATAGGCTGTTGATTAATGCAATGAGTGTTAATTAAATCAATAAGGGTTGGTGCGGCCGTATTGCTCACAGTAGCAACGGCAGGGACCGCCGAATCCATGATATGTGCCGACGCGGGATCAGCAGAGTCACCCTGAGCTGCGGCTGGGAGCGCGTCCGCGGGAGTCATGTCACAGTCTGTTCAGTCAAAGGATAAAACAAGGGTTGTAGGAAAAAGAAAATAATTATGAAGAACCGGGTCTATTGTAAAATAATGAGGGAATGGAAGGGAAAGAAGGAAAAATGAGTTAAACGAATGCGACCTGAAAACCAAGCGATGCAAGGTCGCGCGCCGACAGGACGAAGCCTGCGACGTATGAATTTTGCAGTGAGAAAATTAAATAAAATAAATGGTAAAAAATAAAATAAATGAATTGAAAGCGATATTTCCTATCAATAAGTCCAAACCCAAACCTCGATCTTAAAATTACTTAACGACTAGGTCGTACAGACGCTATTTACAGTAATTATAGCTTAACATACACTCCACTCGGCACACACGCGACAGCACGGAACCGCAGGAACCGGCGTCGCCACACACTGCACGGCGATGATTCTAATTCACGAGACGCGTACAATATATAACAACGCAACGTCGAAACGCGATCTCGATAAGGCAGCGTAAAGAAAATCAAAACTCTGTACGGTATAAGAAAAACTACTTAATTATTTGCAAAGCTACGCTGACTTGACGGTCAGCCAATTTAAATTTTTTATAGATAAATGGCTGGGTATATAAACTCACAGCAGAAAATCGGCCCCACGTCACACGGCAAGTGTCTCTCTAAAAATGTAGGCGTCGTTGATGTGCTTCTTGATAAAAATATCGGCACAGTAAAAATGCACGCGTGCACCTCACTCGAAATCGTGCACCGCGAAACACAATGCTTGACGTGCGAGAGAAACCACTAAAATTATGCCGTGAGACAGGGAACAAATAGGGTATGCAATGTATTAATTTGCAGACAACTAAACTCGTAAAACAGTCTGCCTCAGATTTAGCTTGTAGTGCGTGAGCTGTGCAACTACAAGACTATACAAACGAAAACAATTATTAATCAAATGATAACATTATCTGCGTCAGGACGAACCCGCACGCACTCACCGAACGGAACAGCGCTACTCCAGAACGGCGAAACGAGCGAGAACCGCCCGGGGAAAATGACACCAAAAACGGCGTACGAAGAAAAATATAATCGAGTCTCTACAGGGAGTGATATGCACCCGCAATCCTCGAGCGAAGAGTACTGCTTCGAAGCGAGGAAAAAAGCACACAACAGTCCGTTCAAATACTCGATGTTCGGCCGCGCAAGCCCCGCTGTGCAGGCATAAACCTGGAGCGCCTCGTCAGCGGCGAGCTGTGTGGGCCAGAAATAATGAGAAATAGAAAGAGAAAATGTCTAGATTAATTATATATATACATGCCGCGAGCGTGAAAGCTGCTTGGGCTAAATTATTTATATGTGCCGCGAGCGTAAATGCTGCTTGGGCAATTTTAATCTGTTTAAGAAATATTTGTTTGGTCTCTGAAATATTCGCACCAGTATCGTGTTTGGTCGAATATAATTACAAAGATAACGAAAACACGTATGTCGATAACATGTGCCACGAAGGGCAAAATTCAAACAAAATGGCTAGTTTCGCCAAATAACAACGAACACAAAAATAACAGTCGGCGACAAAGGCCGTTACGATGTTAAGTCGGAGCTCGCATACGCCGAGAACGAACACAAAGGGGGTCTTTGTTTACTTCGCGCCGTACCTGTTGCAGGCAGATATGACGACTTTGGAGCAATTCAGCGCGCGCGAAATCAAAACATTGGCCTGCGCAAGCCAACGGTCAAATTCTACGAATCGCTGCCTGATCAAAACGTTGCTTCGACGTTACGAGACGTAAACAAATTCTAACGAACTTTTCGAATTGTTCGAATTTTCTCGAATTCCAAAATCCGTTGCTATTCCGAAAAATTGTATTACGCAATTACCTCGCGATGTAATTTTCAAAATTTATATGAGTTGTACCGGCCAATACTCCTAATTACAGCAATTAATAATGCTAAGATCAGCAGATACCGAAGCGAATCTGTAGATTTTATGTACAGAGAACAGCCAAAAAAAGAATCGAAAAAATACGAGTCGTGCGCGACGTGAAATGACCGAACGAAAATCCGCGAGAACTCCGGATTTACACGCGAAACCGCCCGGACACACACACACACACACTCTACGCCGTATCGAACGACGTCGTCCACGAGGACCGTCGGCAGCGACGCACGAGACGCGCAAACCCGGGCGCGAAAAAAACGCAGGTGTTAGCCACGCTCGAACAAGTATCAACGCGCTCACAACTCCGAAATAGAGCTAACTCGGCAACAAAATCTCTACCCAAGCTCAGGGTGTCAACAATGCAATGCAGTATCACGACACCACCATCGAGCAGAGATCCGCCGCCAAGATCAAGATATGAAAGAAAGGCAAAAGAAAGTTAAAATTTTCGGAGTCGCGGCGCGTATCGTATTTATTGGTTAATACGCAAATTAACGCGATGGTTGCAGCCGGGAAAAGAAAAACGACTTACGGTCGCGCAAACGCTCGCCACTCCTCGTAGGTGTAGTCTTCGATGTTGGCCTGGTACAGATGTTCCATCAGGTTGCTGCTGCTGCGTTACTGTTGCGTTTCTGCTGCGTTTCTGCTGCGTAGATGTTGATCGACGACGTCTTCTCGAAGACCGCCGGCAGCTGATGTTGCTGTTGCCGACGAAATTTAGACTTCGACTCGCACTGCTACTGGCACGATGTCGAAATGGCCGCTGATGTTGGGTGTAGCTGCTGCTGTTGTAGTCGAAGTCGTGTCCGTGAAGAAGTCGTCCGCCTCGTCGCCAAGGCCTGGCTGCAGATCGCAGAGTACGGCTCGCGAAGATGAAATGCGAGGGAAAAAAACAGCGCCTGGACGAAAAAAATTTTTAAGGCTGCTGCGCCGCACAAGCCCAAGACCGACCCGCTCTTGCGAGATCTTCTCCTCCCGATGTCGCCAAAGAACTTGAAAGAAGTCGCTATCTCTCACCCTCGGAAGTCCGATGAAGCCCCGCAGATGTCGGAAATCACCAGTGTGGAAATAGGTAGATGTAGTTGACCCCGTGTATGACTCCTTGCTGTAGTTGGGGGGGTGACGAGTCCACACACTCGTCGCAACTCTGCGCGTTCTGCCGGCCACGAGGCGAGGGACAAGCGAGGCAGGGAGATGAGCAGGCAGGAAGGAAGGCGAAATGATCGACCGAAACGAGATATAAATTTTACTGTATTTATTCTCGGCTCGACACTGTCGAGCGAACGGAGCGGCCAAACAAGCGCGTGCGCTCAGTTCGGCGTTCGGATACAATCTCACTGTCTCTCGCTGAGCGGCCCGACGCAACGGCCGGCAGCGAGAGAGGGGGCCCGCGTGGCGCGCGCCCACTGGCGGAGCAGCGAAGCATTGTGGCACGACGCCACAATATGCATGTTGTGCCAGTGCGAGACACTGATCCCAGTGGAGATTTTCAGAAGTATATTTTTTTAGATACTCAGTGAGTGTGTGGTGCATCCTTTCTATACCACCGCAGGTTTGAAGTCGATAATCGCAGCTTCGTAATTTCTTAATGTTGAATAACTTAGTTAGCTCGTCCAAGAGGTTGTTCTGAAAATGTGTTCCGTTGTCAGTGATAATTGCAACGGGTGGCCCAAAGTAGCAAATTACTTTTTCTATAAGAGCTTTCGCCACTTTGTGTGCCGTAGCTCTTTTGCAAGGTGTTAAAATAATAAATTTGCTGAGCCAGTCCTGGATGGTCAGCACGTAGTGATTCTTGCTTCCTGAGTGTTTAAGAGGCCCGTAAAAATCTAATGAGATTTTGTCGAATGGTTTGTCGGGCGTGTCGGAGATGTGTAGATGTAGTTTAGTTTTAATACGCACAAGGTTATTAGTCTGACAGACAGTGCATCTTTTTACATAAACGTCTACGTCTGGTCTCATGTTACGCCAGTAAAAGTCGTTCGCAAGACGCTTGATAGTGGCATTAATGCCTCTGTGGCCTGCTGCTGATGACTCATGATATTCTTTGATCATTGTGTAGCGTTGTTCAACGGGCGGTACGGGCAAATTATTTAAATATATTACCGCTCTAACTTGCGTATCATTAAATATTTCATTGAATTTTTTGGCAAGGTATTGCCATTCATGAATATTAAGAAAGCTAAGGACCCGCACTACTCCTAAGTGTGCGATTCCCTTGTTTATCACTTGGGTTTTTAGCCTTCGCAAGCACTTAGTTAAATCCTTGCGCATGCATTTGTCTTTGATGTCGTTTTTTACTATCATGCAAAAAATACTGTTGAATTTAGTTTCTATGATACTGATATCTCCGATTTGAAAGTTGGCATCGGTGAGATCAGTATGTGTCAGATAATTACGTTCTAATAAAGCATCAATTATTTCTGAATTTAGGGAGGGTTTCGCTGTCATGGAAATGACTAAATTGTCATTGTATCGAAAGGGATGATCTCTGAGCATGAGTAGCCCATTGTAGGCTGTGTTTGGGCCGGTTGTCCAGGGTGGTTTGTCGCGAGGGGGGCCTGGCTCTCACTACCGAGTAGCGAGGATCGTCTGAGGCCTTAATTGTATTGCTTTCCACGTCTTTCGTGGCACCCTCATTTCGGGGCATCTCACTTAGTTCGTGTCATTGTGGGCTCATCCTCCTCGGCTGTGAATTGATTACACTATTGTTCGGTGTGTGGCTATCATCGTCGTGTGCGTCATGTGTAGGGAAAGTATTTCTGGCGTGTATATTGGGGCTTGAATCTCTCTGCCGTAGATATGGTGTAAAGTGAATTTCTTTTAGATGTAAATGAATAAACGGATTGTTTTTGTCGCTGATTATCCGGCAATACATGTAATTTCCCTCTTTTTTTTTAAATGTACGCATACGTTTCGCTCGTAGGCGTGTGCGAAAATTTGTATACAGTTTATGTTTCCGAAGTGTGTGTCGGATGACAATATTTGCACTACCTCTACCGGATCGCTGCATGTCGCCATAAAAGGGGAATCGAGGAGTTCGCGGCGAGATTGTATTGCAGAAATGTTAAGATTACAGATTTTTATAAATGAGTCAAACAGACAGTTCCCCGGTGGTTTAGGAGGAATGTCATCGTTTCGTGTGAGTGCGGCTGTCGGCTTGGCACACACGTCGTGTTCTGTGTATTGAGTATTTATGTTTGGCGGGATAGCGTTTGATTCATCGTTTATATAATCTATCATTGCGGAGCTTTCGTGTACGGGACTTGGGAAGTCGAGCTCTTGATTGTGTTCGTTTAATGTGTTGTAATGATGCATTTCAAGCGGCGCGTGTGTTGGAGCTGCATCGTCTCTGACTACATCAGTTCGTATAGGGCTGTTATTATTGGCGGGTTGTTTTTGGCTCGGTTCGATTTCCCAAATATCGATACGTAGGCCGTGTTTCCCGTCACGTATTCCCTCCTTAACATCCACGAGTAGTTTTGCGCTAAGATCTCGGGCAATTTCGCCCAGCGAGCGACGTGTAAAACCGTCGTCTGCTGTTGCTGGCTTCTTTAAAAATTCATTATTGTTATCGATGAAAGTGTCCCATTCGAGGGACTCGGACTGCGATTCGCATGGATCCGCGATGTCAGCTGCTATGTGTGTGCAATCTGTCTGCTCGATTTGCTGGCCGCTCTCAGCCAAGGCGTCTACATGTATGGGCCCGCGAGTCAGCTGTGCGCTATCACCAGCGACCGCTGACTCGTGCATTCGTTCTGCAGACTTATTTTGTGGTTGTACTGGCAGCGCGTCGTATCGGTCTCCGGTGCATGAGTCATACGCACTCGCTGCCTCTATGTTATTTTCATTAGGCTCTGGGATGTGTGTGAGCAACTCGGCTTGCGACGCGAGCGTCGGCTGCTCGCGACTCTGCGTTGTTTGTGGATCGCGTTGCTCCATGATAGCTGGCTCGTGCTCCGCGTGCGCCGGTTGCCTGCAATGTCTTTTGCCGTAGCATATGATCTCTGATATTTTCTTTATGGCTTTGAGCTTAGCTTGACGCACAAGCGGTTTTTTCTCGCCCATGTCGTCGTCCGAACTCGTGCATACAGAGCAAGGTGATGTATCCCTTGTTTCTGGAAGTCTCTTATGAAGTGTATCGCTGATATGCGCAGTGTTTTCAGACTCATTTATTTGTGTTTGCTGTAAGTTGATGTCGTCTGCTGCGTGCTCATGTGCTGTATGCGGTGTCAAGCTGTACGGCTGGGTGACCTGCCTGTCATGATGTTTTGACTTGCTTATACCAGCCGCTTGTTCGCGCGTGATCTGTGTTGTCTGCTTGCGAGATCTTCTGCCGTCAGTGATAATCTTAGCAATTTTTTCTTTTGCCTTGAGCTTGGCTCGGCGTATGGATGGTTCTTTCTCGACTATATGAGTATTCGAGTTTGTGCGTACGGGGGGAGGTGATACATTTCTATTTGTTTTTTTGTGTCTCGGCTGGCGCAATATATCGCTGCCATCGTCCGATCCATCGTCAAATTGTTTTTTAATTATTTCACTCTCATCATTGATGATTCGTTTTGCCCTTGTTGTTAGGAAGCGTCCGGGCGGGTGGTCTTTTTCACTGGGGAGCGTGTTGTCTTTTAGCTCCTGCTCGTCCGCGAGCTCATATAACTGAGCTCTACCTTACTCTGCGATATCACCACTATCCCGTAATGTAGGATTTCTACTTAAAGCATCCACATTACTATTGACTAAACCTCGTCTATATACTATATCGAAATCATAGCCTCTGAGCTCCGCCTTCAGCCTGTTGAACCGCAAGTCTGGTTTTTTGGTTTTGTGGAAATGTACCAGAGATTGGTGATCTGTTACTACTGTAAATTTGCGACCCCATAAGTAATAATAAAATTGCTCCTGGCCGAATACCATGGCAAGTAGCTCTTTATCATATGTGGGATATCGCAGCTCCGCGCTCTTTAGACAGCGCGACGCATAGGAGCACACGTGATCTGACCCTATGTCGCCCTGACCAAGTATGCTTCCAAGGGCGTAGTCGCTAGCATCTGTAGTCAAAATGAAGGGTTTCTCAAGGTCTGGGGCGCGTAAAACAGGATATTCGCATAGCTTCTCGATTAGAGCTTTAAATGCTTGCTCATGCTCGTCTAGCCACTTAAACTTTTTCGATTTTTTTAAAAGGTTTTGTAGCGGGCGAGCTATTTGCGCATAATCTTTGATGAATTTTCGATAGTAGCTCGTCAGACCTAGAAGCTGTTTTACTTTTTTGCATTAGTCGGTGTGGGGTAGTTTTTGATCGCATCGATCTTCGCTGGATCTGTGCGGATCAACCCTTTTCCAACGATGTGTCCAAGTACCTTCGCTTCGCTTTTTAGCATTTGGCATTTTGCCGTTTCGATGGACATGTTGGCAGCTTCTAGCCGGTCTAGCATGCGTTTAAAGCGGATATTGTGCTCTTCGAGCGTTTCACTGTGTATCATGATGTCATCTAGATATATTTCCAATTCCGACCCTTGTATTTCTACTAGTGCGAGGTTCATGGCACGAGTGAAAACTGACGGTGCTGATTTTATGCCCATTGGCATCCGTTTGTACTCGTAGGTCCCATTAGGGCCTGCAAACCCCGTTTTATGAGCAGAGTTTGGATCCATGGCAATCTGGTAAAAGCCGCTCCTGAGGTCGACGCAGCTTATGTAATTAGCTGTCGCCAGGCGCTCGAGGATGTCGACTGTCAAAGGAAGGGGGTGACAGTATCGGACCGACATTTCATTAAGTTTTCGAAAATCCGTTACTAGCCGCCACTTTTTATTGCCATTCTCATCCACAGTCTTCTTGGGTACGATCCATAGCGGGCTTACCCAAGACGACTTAGAATGTACTATGATATCACCTTTTAATAATTTATCCAACTCTTTGTTCATTTGCTCTTTAAGTTTTTTCGGGTATCTGTAGTATTTTAGTGTGATCGGCTTTTCGGAACTAGTCTCAATGCTGCATGTGATTACATTGGAGATTGGTAGGGGCTCGCCTTCTAGACCAAATACGTAAGGCTTGTGTGCAATTAACTCGTAAACTGCTTTTTTTTCAGCCTCAGTACAACCTTCAGTATCCATGAGTTTAAATATTTTTTCAATGCGCTGTAACGGGGAATAAACTGAGATTTATGGCTGGCTAGCTCACACGGCGTGAAACAAAGTGAAATATCAATTCCGGGTCACAAAATGATTACTCGACGAGCTACTTACGTCCAGTGGTGTCGTTCGTGTGTCGTTGCTTGGCGAGTCATCTACTCGTCGAGATTCTCGGTGGCTGAAAAGGGAGGTCGACTAAAAGGAAGAACTCACGTTTAACATTTGGAAAATGAATAAAGATTCTAATTTATTTAAAATAGACGTTCGGTAATTTTGTACAGTGAACTTTATAATTCTCGCGAAACAAAATGTCAAAGGGGGCCGATCGCTCGCTCGCAAATACAATTGATAATGGCTTACTCGATGTTGTTCGCCGATGGCTGGTCGAACTCGCTCGCAGGGTCTTAGGCACAGCGTTGATTCGTCGGGGCCTGGAAGTCGCTTTCCGGCGGGTACAATGATGGCTCGGTAGGTTGCAGTGTCGTGGTAACCGGGTCTGGTTCACGCGTATTTATTTGTAGTATCTACGGCTGGTTTTCACACACGGCACTGCACACGATTTACAAGTAAATTATCGATCGATCGCGGTGTGACTAGTCACGCTGGCGCA